>CM023105.1:28690772-28902568 GCA_013103745.1 Gardenia jasminoides
CTCATTACTGAACAGTTACATATTACTCGGTTGGTGTAAGTTAAGCGGCGTATGATGGTAAGTGGTGCTTCGATGGCAGCAACAGGCTGCTTTCGCGGCAATGGCCGTGATGAAGTTAATGGAAGCGGTGAGTGTAACTGGCGTTATGGTCGATTATGGCGGGGGAAGCATCATGGCGGACAACAGCAGGAATGTCGCGTTAGCCACAGGGATGGAAGGCGATCAAGCAGCAGCAACGGCCCCAAACCTGTGATGTCGGCCCGGCGAGGTTCTTTGAATAGGATGCGTCTGGCGGCAGCAGCCTTGATATGTGAACTCGAACAATAGCGACAATAAAGCGGAAGCGGTGGTCTTTCCAAGCGAACTGGGACAAGCGGTAGTGGAATCTGGAAAACCCAGCAATGTCAGTCTGAGAATAACTCAGTGTGCTGGCGGTGAAAGAGCTGGTGAAGAGAAAGGAAAAAAAGCATCGTTAGACTATGGTTTTCTTTACTAAAGCAGTGAAAAAAATGAAATATCCGTAAATAATAAAATCAAAGTTTCGCTGTAATCCAGGATGTAGAGCCACATCAAACTTCGTTGAAGATCTTCGTGGAGCACTGATTTCCGAATAACTATGAGACCACAGGCGTGGTACGTCTAATAAGAGATCTTACGGTGTTCAATTTTTCTTTAAGACGTATCAGTGTCTGACATTGGAGCTTGCGTCGCGACAGAAGAGGAGTCTTTCGGTGGGTACAGCAGAAAAAAATTCTGAATAGCAGTATGACTCATGGCGTGGGCCGCATGCACGACAGAGGCGAAGTCTTCTGCCCGCAAATTGCATCAGAGTCAAAACAGAATGACCACCACTTTGTGCACGACCAAGTGCCTCCTGAAATTTACTTGGTGAGTACTTAACAACTTAGAAAACTAAAACTCAAATGATTTGTGCTTGCTGCTAAAAGAATCCTTAGGTTGCCTCCCAAGTAGCATGCTGCAAATGTCTTTGGCTAGACATAACCCTTTGTCTTTACTCAGGAGGAATTTAAAAAGATTTTCAATTCTTTCACGGCACTCCATTTATTCCACTGATAGCCTCAGCAGATAGGTAGTCTTTGAACTCAGCAGGCTGTGCTACTCTTACGATTCGGTGTCGAAATTGACAGGCTGTAAACTGAACTTCACTTAATTTACTTTCCTTGATGTTTGGCCACCATAGCTTTTGGATTTTCCACAATGTTAACTCAAATACCTCTCTTGCAACGGGGTTTAGTTACATTTGGTAGCAAATGCGGGTGATACTCAATAGGATGTTCCTTTTACATCAAAAACATTGAAGTAAATAATTTCTCCATCAAATTCCATTGTGGGTGTACCACTTACCGCATCAATCTTAGTTTAGGCAATTACTCACTTAAATGAGATATAAGGTGATGGATTTGGAGGAGAATTCACATGCAGCCCCATATCTAAACATAGAATCTTGAGGAAAAAACTAGTTCTTCAACTGTACCAAAACATCCTCGATTAAACCTCAGGGATGATAAACATTTATGCACGATCAGTAATTGAATTATCATCACGTTCCTTTAATGGGCCTGGGTTTAATGGGTCAAATGACCAGTTTTAGGCGACCCCTAAATCTAGCATGACACCTCTAGTTCTAGAATTTCCAATTTTACTGGGGATGATGAACAGCCACGGATCACCACATTGGGTGGGGCTTTCTTTACAACCTTTGTGCGTTCTCTCCCCACCGCAACTGCGTCTCCATATGCTTTCTTTTATTGATCATGGTCTTGAGAGAACTTGGTGACTTTTGCTTGATTGCCATCGATGAGGGATATTTTATTTGTATTTTTCTGAAACATCTCAGGTTGCTTTCCCCTTCTCTTGCTTGCCGCTTTTCAATCTACACTAGGAAGGGGTGGTGGAGTAACCCTTAACTTTGTCATCGGTAGGGGAGTTACCTGGGCACACCCAATCACCCTTTCTAAGTCCTGCTCAATTTGACCTGTTTGCCAGCAGAATCCAGGACCTTCCTTTGCTTTTCCCGCCGAGGGTCATGGCACTCACATTTTTTTGATTCCTTCGGGGCACCTTGGTAATCTCCCACGTCCATATTGCTTAAATGATTGTGGTAGCTAGGCTTCATTTACGTGCTTAAATTACATTGTCTGGAGTGTTCTAGCATTACAAGCCAATGTCTGACCCGGCTCTTATTCTATCCTCAAAGGCATTTGATAGATGGTATGGGAGGTTGAGGTGCAGGTTAATCACGGTTGCTGAAATCCCTAGAGGCGTTGAAAAATGAACCGGCTGCACATTATAGCTGGTAGGATGATCTCTCTGTCGGTTGTATGTGTTTGAATATGGGTCACTCATATTGTCTTTTTGGGCATTGAGCATATACCAGCACTTGTTCAGCTCATCTTCTTGCCAGCATTGGACATATCGATTAGAATGCCTCCATTGTACAATCCCTGCCAATTACGGTAGGCATTTCTGACTGAATTCCGAACAAGGATGTGCTTCGGACGGAGTTCTTTGTTGTATGAAGGCGTCTCTACTTCCCCATTTACCCGCCGGATGGAAGTTTTCTCACGGGTGCCAAAATTATTTGTGTGAATTTTGTTACCATTTCTTGATGCTTTTATGCGACTGAGGTCTTATTTTGCTAGAACCCACATGCGGCATCAATAATGTTCCGGTCGGTGAGCCTCAAGTATTGGATCAATAATTGTTCACTAATGTGACAGACATTTTTAGTGCACAGGTATGAACCTCTCCCAGTCTCATGACTTGAGAGTGCATTTTTATGCAGCATGTATATCTCGCTTTTCGTAGATACGCGGCTCTAGAAGCGGGGAAAATATTTTTTTAAATTTCTTCTTGGTTGTACCGTATTTGTGATACACCTGCGGTAGAACATAGCGAATGCAGCATCCTTCCAATGAAAATGGGAATATACGGTTTATGCGGTAACTCAGGTGGTTTCCTTATGAGCAAGTACGTCAAATTCTTGGAGGTTGTGGGGTTCTTCACGAGGAGTCCAAGGATGGGTAAGAGGTGGGTAAGCAGTTGCTCAAAGCAGGAACAACAGGCAGTTTGGGAAAAGTTATACTAAAGGGGTTGTTGAGTCAAACCGGGGCGGCCATTTGAGTGTCTAGTATTCTTATGTGCACTCTCTTTGTTGAATCCCTTTAATTGGAATGGGTTTGAATTCGGTCAATTCATTTACCGCCAAATTAAGCCGGAGATGTTGCAGATGATTGCACTTTCTTGTTCTCGGTCTCTTTTCCAACCCTCTGTTGGCCAACTTAACGGATCGGTATATGTTGATTCACAATGCGGGAAGAGCAGGCATAAACTAGCAAAGCCAGAAACAAAAACAGAAAAAAAATAAAATAAAATAAACTCAAAAAGAACAATAGTATTCGAGAACCCCGGTGATCCGACAGCGGCACTTAAAAATTAATGAGTGTTAGAACTTTGTACAATAATAATTAATAAACTAATGCCAATAAGAAAGCAGCAAGCTAATCTCAGTGCGGGGACTCAGGATGTGCAATGGGTTCTTGGCTTCACCCAAGGGTGCCAGTCGATATACGAATTAGTTTTGTCTGATGGCAAATAGAATTAAATCTGCGGGGGCGGGAAGTAATAGTTGTTATAAATGAGGGATTTTGAAATTGTATAACAAAATATTAACTAATTAACCAGCGAAGTTAAGAGAATTAATGAAAAACTGTAAGGATACTGCTAGAAATGGACTGTCGCGATCATTGATAAGAATATGATTCAACATTCATTGATAAACAGGTTTTCAACGCGTCGATCAGCGGCGTTCTGCTAATGTTTTAGATAGCCAGAGGTACGACCATTGACTATTTCTATCCAGGGAATGGCCGTGCGACCATGGGAAGTTTAATTCCCTAATTGCATTAAAATTAAAACCATTTAATTAACAAACCACCTTCGGGGTTTAAATTGGGTGTATATTTCCATTTATGTTCACAAAACCAATTATACCCGGTTGCTAGGTTAAAGTAGTAAACAATTACAGTTCAATTACTCTAATTAACAAATAGATCAAATGAATAATTAAATATTGTACCACCTATTTAATGCACACGATCACTATAATCACTAAAGCGACTTATACAAATACCAATGAATAGAAGAAATAAATAAAATCAATTAGATCTCCGTTAGAAGTTGCACCAAATCCTCCCGGTTGTTCCTTGACTAGAAATGAAATTGATTCTCCATTAATGGAGAATAAATCATGAAAGAAAATGGATTTGGAAGCCTGCTGCGTGTCTTCTCCCGTTGTACGGCAAGAAGAAAGAGATGATGAAGGCAATTGCTTGTCTTGGTCAACTCTTGTCTGATTGTTTGGTGAGCACGAGGAAAAGAAGCAAACAATACAGAAGGCGTTCCGATGGCGAAGATAAAAACCTAAAATTTATTTACTTGTCCGTTGTTCTTTTCCTTTATATACCTAACTCTAATTTCCAAAAATAACAATCCTAATCCAACTACTACTAGCCTTCTTCAAATACAAGAACAAAGCTTACAAGTAGAAATTTTGCCTAATTCAAGAAACGCTCTTGGACTTCTTTCAATTAGAAACTTTCTTGTCCATGCAGTCTTCTTCAAAATCACTACCAATTAAGCCCGTTTTGCTCCAGTTCCTGAAATTGCCCAAATACCAAACCTCGTAGAGTGGAATTAATTCGTATTTGGCATAATAGAAGGAAATTAGAGACAAATATCTGAATAAAGTACACTTGTCAACTTCTTGTGACATACTTGGGTACTCCTTCTTTTTTGTTGTAGAGAGATGTCTCACAAAATATTTTTGTCGCTTGGAATTCCATTTGCTAATATTTTATTTTTTTGCATTTATCTTAAATGTTGTCGGGATCACAGAATAGTAGAAGGGAAGAGGGACAAGTGTAGGGCTGATTTTTCTCAATTTCTGAAAAAATATTAAATAATATTAATTATAGTTATTTTGGGTTGCCAAGGTGTTTATATGGTTTGTTTATACCCGAAGTGTTTGGTTTTGACTGCAGCTTGTTTTTACAAAGTTTGAAAACCTAATTTGATTAAAACCCTAGTTTTCAAAGAGCAAAGTGGGATAAAACCCTAATATGTATATGCAAACCCTAGGTTGGTTTGTAAAACCAGTTTGGCTTGTTTTGATTTTATTTAATAGCAGGATTTATTTATTTCTTGATTTCGTAATGATGGCCATGATGATTAAGAAGAGGGTTAAATTCTAGGTGATTAGTGGCCTTAGTAGGTGTAATTAAGTTTGATAGACAGGTTGAATTGAACACCTATGAACTAAGTTGATGAAAGAGAGAAATCATGTGAGCCAAGGAGGAAAATAACCTAAGTTGGTAGGATGTGAAGGTAAACACATAAAGTTATTAACATTAAGATAAATATCTATGGAATGTTATCTTTTAACATGGTTCTAGAATTAGAAGGACCAGCCAAAGCAAGAAACAAAGAGAAAGGAAAACCATTGAAGGGAGGGAAGAAAAGAGAGAGAGAGAAAAGAGAGAGGAAAAAAAAAGAAAAGGTTGATTCAACCCTTTTTAACCCGTCCAATCTTGCTCCTTCAGGTTGGAAGCTTGACTTTCATTCTGGTCATCTTATTTAAGGAATTATCAAAGCTGGATTTTTATTTTTCTCTAAGTTGCTAGTATTTGATCTAAAGCTGATAAGGAGTTGGATTTGTTGTTGTTTTGACTTGATTGAGGATCATGTTTTAGCTTAGATGAATTTATGGGTTAGATTGTTGAATTTTCTTGTGTGAAAACTCAGTAAGAAATCATTAGGTTGAATTACGTATTTTTTCTGTCCGAATTTACTTGATATTTTCAGAAGTAGTGGGACAGGGTAAGCTATCACAAAGCATGAGATTGAGGGTTAGGTGAGGGATTCTACCTGTATTTTCAGGTGAATGGGCACTGTATCATGTAGACCAGCACTGATGCCACATTTCTGTCGAGATCGTTATTTTTTGCACCACTGTAATGGGCCATTTTGACCGGAAGATGACTGTTTTTTTTGTTTTCTGGGTCTTCTTAGAGGTATTGTTATGTCTTGTTAGATTTCTAGCTATTTGGAGATACAAGCTTGATTTGGAGCTGTGAGTGCTCGAGTTATGGCCATTTGGAAGCGTCACTTAGAAATCTGTTGATAGGGTAGAAAGCCATTGTTTGATTATTTTAGACCTAGTTGGATGGAATTGAATTTCCAACTTCTTCATGAAGTATGGAGGGGTATGTGGAGCGTGTAAGGAGTTGCATTTGCTTGATTTTATTGCATTAAATTGATAGGTTTACATGTGTGTTTTTGGTTGATCACATTGAGTTTTGGCATAAGCCTTGAGGAATAACAAACCAACAACTTCAACGTTTTCGTGTTGATCCTTTGTAGTTGGATTTTTGGCCAAAACGAAACTTATAACCCTTCATTCTAAGCTCCAGCGCATCTGGAATTTCTGGATTGGATTGGTGGCCAAGTTATGATCGTTTGAATGTAGCAGCATTCGGCCAGGGAAAATTTCTGAAATTGTTTGACATTTTCACTTAGAAGAAGAAAATGGGCGGTTAATTTCAAAGTTGTATCTTGCTCTCTTAGCTGAAGCGGCACCTCGTACATTCTAATCCGATACTTGTAGCCTGGTTATGAGTATTAGCATCTGAGTGTCAAACTGTCTTCTACCTTTTAGTGTGTGTTTTAGGTTTTACGTTCCATTTCATTAGTTTTCCATCTAGCGGCTCATGCGTGTGCTCCTTTAACTATATAGAGTTTTTATAAGCAGTTTTCAAGAGTTTAAATCATTGAGTATTTGCATGTACGTCATTTCACCTTTGAAAATGGATTTTGCCAAACCTTTTAGTTTGGAATCGGAAAAAAAAGTAATTGCTTACACTTTCACATCTGGCAGATTAGGCGTTGGAGATCGGTGTTTATACATTGTCTTGTTTGCACTCAAGCTGTTGGTGAGTGTTCCTTTATGTTGTGAATAAATTACTCACATTGACATGTTTAAATGCTTTAATAATAGTATGTGAAGGCGGTGTGTACTTTATCCTTTTCGACCTACTTTTCTCTTGTTCAAGTATTGCTTTTCCATTGTTTGTATATTATTTCGCATGTTGTAGGCCATGTGTACTAACATAGGCTGAACAGGCCTTTCCCCGCCGTTATCGACCTATTCGAACCCGGGACTTCGGTCGGATAGGTTGATAACCTGAGACCTTACTGCGGTATACCAGTATTACCACTAGGAGTTATAAGGAGGAGTGGGGTTGAGTATTGAACAAGAGCGGACTTTAAACTGCTTCCGATTGGAACTGTATCCTTTCCTTTGGGTATTTTCGGTTATGTGTTTATACATTTTATGCTTCTAAGCTGAATTACATTAACCCTCTTGAGGTGCTTAAGCGATATGTTTTGCTCAATTTATTCTTGTGTGATTTGTATGATATTAGGATAGCTCCTTTGGGCTTTAGCTCATCCTGTCCAACTGTTTTTCCTTAGCGGGTTGGGATCGAGAGCTTCCAAGGGTTACACTAGGTCGATTGGTTTGGAGACCTAATCTTGTATTTGATGTATTGTATTTTGGAATATTAATGGAATTTTGGATGGATAAACTTTGTATCTGTAATTATAGTTCGGGCGTTTGTGGTTAAGGAAACTTTGAGGTTTAAGCATTTATTACAGTTGATTTGAGGAAATCGATGTATTTTGTTATTTGCATTGGAACTATGGATGCAGTAGGTGAGTCCGTGAGAGTTAGGCGGCTGTGATACTTTAGGGTTCGCCCTAGGGAGAGGTGGGGCTGTCACAACAAGGCCGTGGGAGAGGGTTTAGACAACCCCAAAATGTGGGAGGTGATCGGGAATCAGCGGTTGACCAAAATCGGGAGCCTAGGATTGAGGTTGGGGAACAAGTAGCTACTTTGCCATTAACCGCATGACAGATATCCTAAAGCGTGTAGCTAACCAACAAGGTCCTGGACTTGTAAATCAACTATAGGCCACGAAGGTGGTGAGGATAGGGCCTTAGGCGATTCAAAAATTTTCCCACCTAAGTTCTGTGGAGGCCTGAACCTAAAATGGCGAGTGGTTAGAAAGAATAAGTGACATATTCCGCGCTCTAAACTACTCAGGGAAAGACAAGTGACTTTTCGACATTTCAATTTGAGGGCAGCTGATCATGGTGGAATATGATTAGGGCTAAATGGGATAGAGACCAAACCCCTAGGACATGGATAAATTTCACGGAGAATTTAACGCTAAATTCTTCCTCCTTGATTCAAGAGAGAAGAGAAGATGATTTTATTAAGTGTCGACAAGGAACACTAAGTGTCAGTCTGAGCACTTGTTCACAAAATGTCAGATTCCCCCGAGTTGGTGGCAACCGAACAAAAGGAGAATAAGGAGATTTGTACAGGGGTTAAATGTGGAAATTCAAGAAGGCTTATTGCAGCAGCAAGTTAACAACTTTAGTGATGCAATTGAGAAGGCCCAGGAGAATTGAAAGGTGCAAGAGCCCAAGTGAGAGTCTTTCATGCAAGAAAAAGAAGTGCCCCTAGAAGTAATAGTGAACAGGGAGACACGAGTGCCCACACCAAGATGGGAAGAGGAATAGGTGGAGTGAACATACTGCGAACCCCTGCTAAGAGGGCCATGTGACGAAGTGCACTATCGAGAGGGACCCCAGTGGAGTGGAGGAGAACCGAGGAGTGCTTTGCAAGAAAGCTTAGCGTCAACTCCCCGTATACATTATAATTATTGTGGAATGTCTAATCATACCGAGGACACTTGTTGGAGAAAAGAAGGGAAATGTTTTAGGTATGGGAGTAGTGATCATCAGGTTACCGCTTTGCATGTCCTAGAACCAGGGGAAATGGGGTTCAGCAGTGGATAAATCAACCTCTAAGCAGACCAATGCAAGGGAAAATCGGTCAATGGTTCCAACTAGGGTCTATGCTATTGACAAACAACGAGTTTCCGACCCCCCTTCGGTCGTTGAAGGTACAACCTCTATCTTTCATCGACTAGTTTAAGTATTGATTGATTCCGGTGTTACATTCGTTATGAATCTTGTCTTGATGGGTGGGATTGACCTAAAACTGGTTAGATTGCCCTATGATTTGGAGATTTGAACATTTCCTGGGAACCAGAGTTTGATTACTATCTTGGCACATAAGGATTGTGAATTTTAGGTTGGAGGGCGAAGGCTGCTAATAGCCTTGGTGAGTTGGATGTTAAGGGTTGAATGAGAATATGGTGAAGAAGGAGTATCTAGAGTTATTTGTGAAGAAAGTGAGAATTTCGAGGACGAAATTCTTTTAAGGAGGGAAGGATGTGAGGGCCTCAAAATTCCATTTTATTTGAAAAATAAATAATAATATTTATTTTATGTTTATTCACTAAAATGTGAGTGAATTTATGCTTTGAATTATTATTTACCAATTTATATGATTTTCTGAGAATTATTTGCTGGTGGTTGGTTTCGGCCAGATTAAGCGCTAATTTTTGTTCCGAAGTGTGAATAGTGACCTTAAGATGAAACCGAGCATATGTAGAGATATTACAGAGATATTTTTAAGATTGGACAGTGTCGGAATGAGATAAACCAGTAAAAGTTAGAGTGTCGCACGTCGACGTGACAAAAAGTGGTCGTTTGACCACTTTTCCTTAAAATAGGGGTAACTACACTTTTTGTCCCCTTAAAAGCCTTGTTTCTTGCTTCTTTGCTCTCTCATTTTTCAGCCACAACTTGAGAGCTTAGAGAGAGAGGGAGGCCGAGATTAGAGAGAGAAAGGAGAGAGAGAGTTCAACTTGTTTCTTCCATCTTCTTCTTCCTCCAATCTTATAAAGTTGTAAGACTCCATTAGAGGGCTTTAGCTCTTGATTCTTCTTCCTTCCTTGGCTGCCGAGAGAGAGGGTGGTTCGAAGTGGGAGAGAGAAAAGAAAGAGGAAGAAAGCTTTCCTTTGGTTGGTTACTTCTTGATCTCGAGCTTGAAGACGGAATTCCTCATCAAATCAAGCGAATCTTGGGCTAAGGTTGGAACTTTCAGAGGTGCTAACCTTGGGAGTGTCATCCCTGAGGAGAACTCTCGAGATCTTGCTTGATCTTGTTAGATCTAGTCAGATCTAAAGGTATAAGACTCAAACTTCCTTGATCTAGCCTGATTAGTGTTAAATGTAGTAGATCTATGGTTTATTTTGCTAAGAATGCTTATGTATGAAGCATTTGAGTTGGGCTCTTGAATTCCCAACTTAGGTAGCGGATTTGAGGTGACTTTTAGGTAGCGGACTTGAGGACCTGATTGTGGTTGTGTTTGTCGTTTATGAGATAAGTGCATTTTATGGTTAGAAAGTAGCATTTGTTGTTGAAAATTTTGAAGGAAAAGAGTGAGAGCTGGCCGAACCTATGCCTGGAAAATTTGACACTTGATTTCGAGATTTTGTGATGTTTCGTGGTTAGATTTTGCCTAGATAAATGTGTACTATATTCGTTTATGAGTATATGTTTAGATAGAGTTAAAATCTTGAACTATAAGGGTGAAATGTTGAGTTTTCACTAATTTTTGGGGTAAATATGCTATATGGACAAATTTGAGGGTTTTGAAATGTTTTATCTATTTTTCATAAATTTTGAACATTGAGACTTGGTGAAAATTGTTCTAAACATGTGTTAAAACCTCAATTTAAGTGAGTGTTGGGTTTAAACTAGAATGGGTGATTTTCGAGGTGAAAGACCTCACTTTACGTCTTTGTTCTAAAAGTTTAGAAGTCGCGAGTATGGAGTTCATCGAGAGAGTATTTTGTTTAAATGATGTATCGATTTGAAAATGGAATCTTTTATGATGATTTTCAACTTGAGTGACTACTTTTCACTCGAGTAAAATTAAAGGATTTTGGGAGGAATTTTGATAAAATAAATGAATAAGCTATTTGAGTTTAGTTTCGCTATTTGTAGGGCGAAACTTATTTCTTCTTTTACTTGATCATAGGAAGTGGGGAAGAGTTTGAACCAGATCCTAACCTGGATTGTCAGCTGTGATTAATTGGTGAGTGTTCCAACTCCTTTTCAAATGAAATCTTGTAATTGGTTGCCAATGATTAAATTGTTGAAATGATTTACTATTATTTTCAAGCGAAATGCTTTACAAGTGAAATAACTTATGAAGAGTTTGTGAGTTTCCCTGCATGTCATTTGTCTTGATTCGCAAATACTAAATGAGATAGTGATTTATTGATGTGATTTTGAAGTTGTGACTAAAGATGAGTTATAAGTTGAATATGTGTTGTGTCTTGAATTCTCGACTTGTGTTTGTTAAGAGGAAGTATGTACCACACTCTAATGAGTGGGAGGTACCTTCATTCCGCCATATATGATAAGCGGTAGTATGTACCACACTCAATGAGTGGTAGGTGCTTCTCATCCCGCCTTAATAGTGAATTTTGAATAAGTCGATTGGAGCGCTGTCTCGTCGACCAAATGTGTTAAGCGGTAGTATGTACCACACTCAATGAGTGGTAGGTACCTCTCATCCCGCCTTGATAGTGAATTTTGAATAAGTCGATTGGAGCATTGTCTCGTCGACCATACGTATTGAGCGATAGTATGTACCATACTCTAATGAGTGGGAGGTACCTCTCATTCCGTCTCAGTATCTTATGAGTGATTGAATCTGAACGGTAGTATGTGTCACACCCAATTAGTGAGGGAGACACCTCTCATCCTGTCTCAATACTTATGATTTGATTGAAGTGAATTGTTAGTTTAATTATCGTCCGAATGCTTGAATGCATATATCTTTTGTTAAGCGTACACAAGTGTATTCTAGAGTTTTCTCGCTATAACACTTTTAAGTGAATCATACTTTTATAAGTGATCTTTAACAACTCAACTGTTTTGCAAAAGTGCTACTTGATTCAAGTGTTATGATTTTGACCAAATGTGAATTTGCTCATTTTTATGGAACCTCACTGAGCTTCTAGCTCACCCCAAAAATGTTTTATTTCCCCTCCACAGGGCTCGAGGCAAAGGAAAGTAAGTGTCGTGATTGTTTTTAGAGTGACTGGTTGGATTATTTCGGGTACTATTTGTAATCATGGAGCGTTGGACTTTTAGTGTAATTGGACTAAATGGAAATGTAATTATTATTTTGGAGATCTTGCTTTGTACTTATTCGAGATTTGTAATGTGATTGAGGAACTGTAGTGAGTGTATGTTTTGTAGTTCGATTGACTTGTGGAATGTAAAAAGTGGAGTATTTCATAAATATTTGAAATTGGCATAGTAATTCGTTTGAGGACTGTATCATTGAAGTTCAAACTTTAATTTGATCAAGGAGTGTAGTGAGTCCTGGCGAAAACTAGGCAGGCGGTCTACGGATACCTTAGGGTACGTTTAGGGAGAAGTGGGGCTGTCACAGTTACTGTAGTTGTTTTTGGTTGTGTTTTTTTGAAATATTTTTAGGGAGTTATTTTTAAATATATCTTGGAGTATCTTTAAAATTTGAAAATTTTTTAGGGTATTTTTTTAAAAATTTACCCACCCACCACCTCCTCCCTCCTGCTCCTCCTTCTCCTTCTCCTCTTTCCTTCTCCTTCCTTCCCCCCTATCTCTCCTCCTCCCTTCCCCTCTCTTTCCTCCCTCCTCCCCTCCCCTTCTCTCCCCTGTGACGACCCCACTTCTCCCTAGGGAGAACCCTAGGGTATCGGCGGGCCGCCTACCCAGCTCTCGCTAGGGCTCACTCGCTCGAATAACTAATAACACTTCGAATGTGAACGTAAATAACCATTCCAAACCAAACCACAAATAATAACATTACTAAATTCAACTTACAACTCAAATTCTCAAATTACAGTTCAATGTACTTAAGGTACAACCACCATTCCATCTTACAGGCCCACATACACCAAAAGTCCAACAATCCAAGATTACAAATGGTACAAGAAATAATCCAGCCAATTACACTAAGAAAGATCACAACACATGCTTTCCTTCGTCTCGAGCCCTGTGAGGGAAAATAAAATATTTTGGGTTAAGCTAGAAGCTCAGTGAATGTCTAGTGAAGACAAGAAAATTCATGTTTTATCAAGTTCATGGACATTTGAATTAAATATCATTTTGTAAAACATTTGAGTCTTTAAAAGAATATCGTGTAAGTCAAGAACATAGTCACACATTCACATTGAAAGTATTTAAGAATCTTTTATTTAAGAGGGTACAAGAAACAATAAGTTCTTAAACAATCGTTCCATAAACACTTAATTTAACAAACAACATGCAGTAAATAATAATTCAGTAAACATTTAGTTCAAGTATTGAAAGGATACAGTGTCCTCCGGGAGCAGTTGCAGTCTGTCTTGTCCTACTCCTCCTTATAACACCCAGTGGTAATACTCGAGTACACCGTACAGTGCCCTAAGTTACCAACCTACCCGACCGAGTCCCTTTTTGGCTCAAATAGGCCGATAACGAAGGAGGAAAGGCCTTGTTCAGCCAATGTGTTAGTACACATGGCCTACAGTCATGCACAAATAATGTACAAATAGTGGAAAAGTACACAGTTAAACAATAAAATGAAAAGTAGGTCAAGTGCGATAACGTACACACTTGCCCTTCACATAATCATTGAAAAGCATTGAAAAGCATTTAACATGTCAAATGAGCAATTCATCATGAAGTATTTCACACTTAAACAATTTATTCACAAACAATTATTTAACGCTTATAAGAACAAGTAACACCAAGTATTAATCACATAAGCATGTAATTCACACAACATGTAAGGAACACTTACAAATCCTTCATAAATTATTTCACTTGTAAAAGCATTTTACTTGGAAATAGTGGTAAATCATTTCTTTACAAATATGAGTCGAGTAAATTATTTCACAAGTCATTTTCAAATAGTAGTAAAACATTTGATTTAAAACGGATTGGAACACTCACCTTGATTCAATTAAACGAGTGAGTAAGGAAGAAGGCTAAACTTCGTTAGTTGGTTTACCCTCGGCAAAGTCTTGGCCACCTGAGCCAAAGTTCAGCTATCAAATACTAGCCAAAATATCTAAAACTCAAAACCTTAACTCAACTACTTAGAATCACCAAAACCTCACTACCACAGTTTCTTGTTCGGACCATATCTAAGGTCACACTCATTGAAATTAAGCAAGGCTTATGGCTATGGAAACTAGACTTGGAGTACTACAATTCACTAGAAAGCTTCGCTCTCAAATTCATTTTGCAATATAGGTCAAATCAAGTCGCAAGATTCAGTAGTAGTCAAAGCACGATGTTATCAGTTTGCAAAATCAGTCAATTTCCCAAAATTCCTGCGACATTTAGAAAATGAACTAGTACACGGATTTTATACCGTTGAAAATCTCTTGAAGTCTAGTTTCAAACGCCACAAACAGCGCTTGATTTCGACTCCCAAGCAAGAAAATATAGCCATTTGAAAATAAGGTATAAAGCTGCCTGAAAGTTATTTTCCAAATTTGCAAAGCCACTTTGTGGACACCATTTGGCCAACGAAATCTTATGGGAAAAATGCCAAATTTTGTACAAATAGTCTTCTACATATAGGCTAGGTTTGTACCAAAATTCAGTCAAAAACTCATATGGGAAGTCGAGGTTCTAGACAACAAAAGTTACTTCCCGTTTTGAAACAAATCTGCCCAAAATGATACTTTTACCCAAAAATTAGTGAAGACACAACTTTTCACCATTAAAAATTCATGATTTCACTCCATTTAAACATACACTCATAAATGAACATAATACATATTTATTTAGGAAAAATCTTGCCAAGAAACATCGTAAAATTTTGAAATCATGCATCAAAACATTCCAATTGAGGTTCGGCCAGCCTTCATACTTTCTCTTCAAAATTTCCAACAACATCCCTACATTCTAACCACAAAATAATCTCATTTCACAAATAACAAACACAACTACATTCAGGTCCTCAAGTCCGCTACCTAAGTTGGAAATTCAAGAGCCCAACTCCAATATTCCAATCATAACCATTTCTAGCAAAACTAACCGTAGAATCTACAGATCTAACACTAATAATGCTAAAGCTAAGAGTTTTAAGAATTATACCTCAAGATCTTTTCAGATCTAGCAAGATCAAGGCAGATTTGACGAAATTCCACCCATAGATGATGTTCTAAGGTTCAACACCTCGAGAGCCTCCAAGTTTTCCGAGGATTTGCTTGCTTTCCTCGCCAAAATTCAAGAACAAGAAGAAATCACTCACTAAGAAGCTTTTCTCTCTCTCTCTTGCTTTCTCTCATTCACGGACCACTCCCCCTCTCTCTCTCTCATACACGGCTGCAACAAGGAAGAGAAGAAGCAAGATGAAGGCTCTCCAATGATGTCTTCAAGATTCAAGAAGTTGAGGAAGAAGAGATTGGAAGAACAAAATTTGAAAGCTTTCTCTCTTCTCTCTCTCTAAGCTCACGGCTGCACTCTCTCTCTCTACCCTCAATTGTGGCTGAAAAATGAAGCAATAAAGCAAGAATAATGGCTTTAAGGAAGACAAAAAGGTGCAAATCCCTTAAATCGTGGAAAAGTGGTCAAACGACCACTTTTTGTCGCGTCGACGCGCGACACTCTAACTTTCACTGGTTTATCTCATTCCTGCACTGTCCAACCTTAAATATATATCTGTAATATCTCTACATATGCTCGGTTTCATCTTAAAGTCACTATTCACGCTTCGAAACAAAAATTAGACGTTTAGACTGGCCGAAACCAAACACCGGCAAATAATTCTTGAAAAATCATCTAAATTAGAAAATAATAATTCAAAGCATAAATTCACTAATATTTAAGTGAAAATAAATAATATTAGAATTATTATCATAATCATTTATTTTCTGATAAAAATAAAATTTTCCGATCCCTCACATCCTTCCCCCTTTAAAGGAATTTTGTCCTCAAAATTCTCACCTTCTACTACCTCAGTTGACCCTGGAATCTGTTGACCAAAAAAGGTATATACTCTAGCTGGCGCTTGTGGTCGTTTATCTCCTTCAGTAGCTTGTTGAGAAGTATACACATTTCCTTGGCGAGTATTACTCTCTTGCAGTTGTTTCCTTGGGTAGTGACTAACTTGATGTATATTATACTAGCCTCAAAATTTTAGTACCCTATACTACATTCGAAATAAATTTGCAACCTCTATGTCTCTAAATATAATATGAAGAAAATTACCGTAAACGGTATCACACATGATTTAAAAATTTCATGTAATATAATATGCATAAGTCATCGAAATAAAATCGGCATACGATACACATTGAATTCTAAATTACATATATCCATAAATTAAAGTTACATGTAATTGAATAAGTTAAACCCTACAAACTCAGTTTGCATATGTAATTTTTTAACAAAATACACATGTAATTAATTAGTGGCATTTTGTCCACCTCAACATTAACTGCAATTAGACTACATTTAAATACATGCAATTAATTTAATGGGCATGTACGCAATAATAAATTACATACATGCATTGCAATTTGTATTTGTTTAAAAAAATTGGCAGTCTTATTATTTAAACATTTACTTACATGAGTGTCGATGAGAATCGCCCATACAAAACTACTCGCACTTCACTTTCGCCACCTCAGTCTCTACTGCCCCGACTAAAATTAATTAAACACGTCATAAATTACGGGTTCAGCTCTAATTAATTGAAATACATATATGTACTTCAACAAATTACACGTATATAAAATTTTCTGAGTCAATTAATTAAATACACATGTAATAACAATTTACTGAGCAAATTAAAAAATGCAATTACCACATATAAGCATTGAAGTATTTATTTTAACATACACAAAATAATTAAATGGGTTTTGGCCAAATTCCATAAAATAAATACATGATGGTAATATTTGATTCAATATAAATATTTTAGTAAAACATTTAAATCAATACTTTACTTTGCATATTAAAATAATTAATAAAATATTCATATAAATCTGATTTAATTTAATGAATTAAGTACGCATGTAAGAATAATTACCTAAGCAATTTTAAATTGCGAATAACTAAATTATATTTATGAATACTTTGCATATTGTAGGCATAAATTATGTGAACATTTTTTTAATTAAATAGACATATACCCGTGCAATCAATTAAATACACATGTAATGACAATTTATTGGGCAAATTGAATTTGAAATTACCACATTGCCACATTGAAGTATTTAATTTAACATACACATAATTATTAAATGGGTTTTGCCAAATTGCATAAAATAAATACATGATCGTAATATTTGAATCAATACTTTATATTTCAGCAAGACATTTAAATCAATACTTTACTTTGCATAGTAAAATAATTAATAAAATATTCATACAAACTTGTAAAAATTTAATGAATTAAGTACGCATGTAAGAATAATTACCTAAGCAATTTTAAATTGCGACTAACTAAACTATATTTATAAATACTTTGCAAATTGTAGGCATAAATTATGTGAACATTTTTTTAATTAAATAGACATATACACGTGCAATCAATTAAATACACATGTAATGACAATTTATTGGGCAAATTGAATTTGAAATTACCACATACAAGCAAGCTCAGTATTTAATTTAACATACAACATATTTGATTAAGAGTTCAACCAAGAATAGCAAACTAAGATCAAAACTATTATCAACTTCCGTGCATTTATTTATTTCATGGTACAGAAATATCTAGACCCAGATAAGTCTATAGATTTAGTCTTTCAACTTCTTTAGGAATGTTATTTTTAATCCTTGCCTTCAAATTTGTATACTTTACTACCTCGGCATACTAGACAAGAGTAGCTAATTGAGATTAGAAAATCAAGCAAAGCAAGTAAAAATCTGGTGCTTGTTTTTAAGCATTTGCAGGAAAGAACTACTTGGCTTTTTTATTGGCTCGTCCATGAAGGCGCAGGGATTGGAAAGAAATGGTGCTTGTTTTTTACCATTTGAAGAAAAGAACTAATTGGCTTTTCCATGGATGTAATTTTTTATTTTTTTGTTCCTTTGCAATCTGTATTACTCTTCTCTCTCTCTTTCTAAAATAAAATAATGTGATTTCATAGACCAGAATATCTTTCGTTAGATCAATATTTTCTTTTTCTCTTTTTGGAAAAATTACGTAAGGAAAATAACAAATCATTTTCCATTTGTGACCTCAGCTAAAACTTTCATTATTTTGCATCAAAATTAATTATTATGCACCAAAAAATAAATGGACATCCAATGATACGTCCAAACAAACGCATATAATGATAGCTAGTAACGAGAAATAATGGTATTAGCAATGTTATCTATCTTCTTCAGCAGAGATCCCATGTGGTCCAATCCAATATGATTTGTGGTTTAGCCATTTACAGTTAATGGGCTTAGCAAATTTAAATGCAAAACCTAAGCAACCGTTAAACATTTAAGCATTTAAATTATTTCACTTTAAAACTAAATAAATTAACATAACAACTGATATTAAGCAAGCTTACGTGAATTAGCCGACTGATTTGATTTCACTCTTGGTCCCTCCTGTTTCTCAACCTCCTTTTCCTTTGGACGTACGAAGTTGTTCCAGAATCTTCACAGCAATCCTACACGGACATTCAAAGTATTTGAGCAGTGGCAGACCCACATTTTTTTCTAATGACCTTCATACTAAATATAATGAACACTTGGACATTCAAAGAATTTCATAATTCTTACCCAGAGTTCTCATGCTTTCCAACTCCTGCTAAACTTACTTCGTTCTTTCTTCTTAAATCACGAGTTCGCCTAGGTTTAGGGTGTCACGAGGCCAAGTAGGATCAGAAAAGATATGTTTCAAATTTGGAAAGGATATTTTTGTGGTTAATAGTTTTTCCAAGCTCCTGTAAGAAGAAGAAGAAGATAACAAAGGGAACACTTACAGAAGCCGAATGTTGAAGGGGGAGGAGGTATATTTATGCGCACAAGTATGAAGTCTGTACAGCCATGTGAAGCCATCTTTGAACGAATCTTGCCTTTGCTTTTTTCACCTAAAGCCTGCCATTTCAGCAGCTTCCTTGCTGTTTCTGATAAGAGTCTTCATGCACAAGCTCTTTTCTTGCTTTGTGACAAGACTCTTCATGCACGCTGAGTCCATGCAAGGCCAAGCTATACGTCTTCGAACCTATTCATGCAACCAATGAAAAATTGGAGTAGCAGTTCATGCAAGCACGGATTGCTACTTTGATTGCAAATGTAGCACAGAAACTCAGAATCCAATAGCAACGCTGAAAAAGCGGCAGCGGTAGCTTTGACTGGGAATCTTACACTCAGGAATCCAACCAAAATTTGACAGCCTTGAGTCACGTCACGGTAATATTTTTTGGGCTTTCTTTTAGTCATGCTAATATCAACTCTTCTTTAATAATCTCATCTATAATTCTCTTATTTAGGAATTAATACTCTAAAAAAAAATTCTCTCCTCCGTTTTTTTTTTTTTTTATAAATGTGAGTCTCAGCAATTTTTTTTTAAATGTGAGGGGTGGCGCACATTCAATGTGCGGCACCCCTCTCCTCAATTTTTTTTTATTTTTTTTATAAATGTGAGGGGTGCCGCACATTCAATGTGCCGCACCCCTCACAAGAACTTTTTTTTAAATTTTTTTTAATAAATGTGAGGGGTGCCGCACATTAAATGTGTGACACCCCTCACCTGAATTTTTTTTTTTAATTTTTTTTTCAATTTTTTTTAATAAATGTGAGAGGTGCCGCACATTAAATGTGCGGCACCCCTCGCATGAATTTTTTTGTTTTGGTTGCTTACCGGTGCCGCATATTGAATGTGCGGCACCGGTAAGAAAATTTCTGAAAAATTGCACACATGCCCCCACAATTTTTTTAGTCAAATACGAAAAAAAAATCAAAATTATCGGTTATTGATGGAGAAAAAAAAAATTGAGCACCATTTGGCGGACAAATTTTGATTTTAACATTATTCTGATAAATTTGCCAATAAATTAAGCTTGAGATTTTTTCCAATTTTCTTTTCAGCTAGAAATATTATAACAGTAATAGAAATATTATTCTATGTATTAGATGAAGTTCTCATCTACATGCTGTTTCATCGCTCTTACGTCCTCATTTACGAAATGCTACGGTAACATGTGTCTAAAAATTCTTCTTAAAGACACCATCAAGATGGAGTGAAATTTGTTCAAAATCTATCTAAGATTTTGATTAAAAGACCATGTTTGATAATTTAATTCAATCTTTAAACTTAACGAATTCATATCTTGATACATTCAGAAACGTTCATATCTTAATTAAGTGGCACTGAATTTTCTAGGCAAAACTTGCTCCCAAAATTAAGTGATAAGTGAATAACTTGTCACTTAATGCGATATACATTCAAATATATTAGATTTAGTACTTAATAATTCAATCATTTAATAGATTCAGATTTCATATTTAAGTTTTCAAACTTCAGTTTTTGTCAAACCCATCCTTAGTGTAGGAGGAATTTCGTGTAAATCTAAAATACAATGTTATTGAACTTTCTAGACGTACAAAGGAGCAAAGTAAAAGACTCACATGGTCAAGACTTAACACGTGAGATAACCTACGATTGAATAGCCCGTAGACTACTAAAAATAACGTACTAATTGAGGATTAATAACTCAAGAACATGTTGCAAACCTTAAAGTCAAATTGATCTGATTGGTGTATATGTCCTTGTGCTTTCCTTCCCCATTCTCCAAACAGCATAAATACAAGAGATTCATCAGCTTTTATAGGGGTAGTTTAAGTATGGGAGCTCAGCAGCAGAAAACACCATGCACATGCAATCAAAATATCAAAACGAGAAGAAGATGAATAAACATGGGTTTGATGTTTGCAGAAGTAATGAGACTATTCTTCAGAGTGAATGAGCTTATGAAGGAACAATATTTTGGCTTGTCATGTCTGTGGCTGATGAAGACAGCTTGTATTCAAAGTTCAAATATACATATAAATGCGAATATATGTACCCATGAATATTGATTTATATATTTTGGCTTTTTACATATGTATGCGTATGTTTTTGACCAGGCGTATTATATATATATATATATATATATATATATATATAATAATTCCCGTAATGGAGGTGGAATGTCAAGTCAAATTTAATTAAAAATTGATCACAAGTGCTAACCATGCCTATTCAGGAATCTTCGATATTCGGTTTAAAGTATAAGTGGTTTTGGTGATTAAGAAGCAAAATATATACATACATGTGTAAGTATATACCTCACAAGTCACAACTAATTTAATCTTTTGAGCAATTCAAAAAGTAATGAAGTTTTTTTTTAATTTAAGAAATTTGTCGCTTATTGTGTAGCATTATCTTCAGAATTTGTATACTTACTATATAGAATTATATTATGTGATTAGATTAAATCCAATGACAGTCCAGCAATAATTGTTGTCCGGTGTTGTCAAGTTTTTCTCCATAGACAAGGATGATCAACCAAAATGGCCATTCCAATTTACAGGCTGGTGGTATTATATCCAAAGCCACAATTTTAATGTCACTATAAAATTTTATATTTTCCTCCGAGGTCAACTTTAACCAAAGACGAATACAATCGGCTGGAAGGGTAACTTTGATAACTAAAACCAAAATTACCGTAGCATCAAATTTAGTTGTTTCAAATCTGGTGCTGTCACTCAACAAAAATATTTGGTATAACATTTTGCTGACGACAAATGAGATAAAATAGTAGGGAATAAGAAATAAGCGTTTGATGGATAAGAAATAATTATTTGCGAATGACATTCGTTGTTAGAATCCAGTTTGGGTATGTCATATCCACAAAAGAGCGTAGATGGTGTTAATTTCACTTTGCACCCTTGACTTATACCTAGATTCTCACTTTGATCTCCAAATTTTAAGATAGAACACTTTAGTCCTTAAAATATAACATTTGTCCTACTTATGTAAAACTATTGAGGGAAGTGCGATTGATTTCATATTTAAGTGAGACAAATTTTATATTTTAGAACTAAAGTGAGATATGTTTTTATTCTTTAGAAACTGATGTGGGATAGATTTCATATATTAAACACTAAAATGTCTCAGTTTTAAGTTTAAGGATTAAAGTAAGAGTCCGAGTATAGTTAGAGGAAGCAAAATAAAATTCCCTGCTTAAATGGTTAGTACACCATCTTAGAGAACAATCTTTCAGTTCTCAGATTATGAAATTAGCATTGGAAGGAAAGAAACTTTAGAGTGTTCACATCTAAAGTTACAGCAGCAGAGGCAAAGAATTAGTAGACTGATGTATTAGTCTTAGCTTAGTGCTGACTAGCAGTTGACTGCATTGTTCTGCTTGTGTGAAATTTTTGCTCATTAAGAAAACCAATATTGTACGTAAAAGAAATTGGATAACATAGTGTCAAATTATTTTATGAAAACCAAAATTGATTTACCTTGAACATGTTATCAAAAAACTAATAATTGGTTCCTACAAACAATTCTGTATTTGTTTGAAATCATTATGCGAACATAATAACATGACAAGCATGATTAAATTTGTACAAACAAATATTAGATTTTGCATTGACTACAAAAATCTATTTCTTAGATCCATTTCTTTACATTACAAATTCACTGAAGATAATGACTATTTGGGTCTCCAGTAACCTCCCCTCACATTTTAGGGTACTATATCTTTTCAAAGATTTGTGGAACTAGATTAATGTGGCAAATGAAGTTCCTTTGATACTGTATAATTATGCAAGACTGCACCATAAACATCAAAAAATGCGAAATTAGCTTCCATTTGGTTCAATTTCATTGACATAAATCCTTGGCCATCAAAATAGAACTTCATTTCCTCTGGATTCCATGATTGAACATCACCTCTCCAAGACTTAGAGCCACCACCACTTGTTAAAAATTGGACATTTCTGGACAAGATATTGTCAGTTTCGTGGCAATTTAATTCATACCTAATCAGATAAAATCATGGTTAATATAAGTAACACAATTACCCGTCAATACTACTAATATGCTCCAAACAGTGATCATGTCCATTGATGTAAAAATCAACTTTGTTTGCCTGGAAAGAAAAAAAGGTAAGATTAGAATTAGATTTCAAAAACTTTTGGTAAGAATAAGATAAATTCTATTTTGGACCGTAAAACTATATATGCATTCCCACTTTAATTGTTAAACTTAAATTTTGGACGCTTCATCTCTCAAAGTATAAAATCCACCTCATTTTAGTCCTTAGATTTCAATTTTGGACACTTTAATTACTTCCTAAGATATATTAAATCCATCCAGCAAATCGTCAAAATTTACTAAATATTAGATAAGTGATTCTCAAAATTTAAGAACTAAAGTGGGGTGTACTTTAGTAGGTAAAATATCCAAAAATGAAGTTTAATGATTAAAATGGGATGATTTCATACTTTAAGAAATACAATATTCAAAATTAAAGTTCAAAGACTGAAATGGGAGTCTATGTTTAGTTCAAGGTTCCAAAGTGAAATTTAACTGTAAGAATGTTACAAGAAATTACAGCAAAAAAAGGTTGTAAATGGAAGATATTTCAGCTGAGCTGGAGAAAATTAGTTTTTTAACCATTGAATCAATCACTCGTCTTAGGGAGGCTGGCCACTAGATAAAATATAAGGTACAAGTCTGGTTGCAAGTTGAGGTTTCAAACCTCTAAATCTGTAATAAAATTCATAGAGTGTGTAGTAATACATCCTTTTGGCCTTTCCCTAAATATGCTAGAGTAGTAGGAGTTGACAAATGTCCCGAAAAGAAAACATTAAATCACTGAAACAAAACCATTCAACAAGTCCATTCCCCAAATTATAATAAAAATTTCAAATTCGGTCCACACATTTCATTGAGTGGCATCGAAACTGTAAACTATTCCCTCCGATCAAATCATTATTATTGTGGTCTTTCCTCTATCTTTTAATGCGTCATGATCTCTTTCTTAAAATTGACATAGTTTCTGCATAATGAACACAACTTATGTTTCAGTGAAGATGATAGCAATTTTCAATTATCCACAGTTCTTTAACTCCCCTGTAACCAAAACTATAATTTCACAAATAACATTAACATATAGACCATTTTGAATGCATTAGCTTAGCGCAAAAAATATTAAACGGAAAAGAAATAAAATGGGGATTTTAAGTTCATATATTTTGCAAGAAAAGATGTCAAAAAATTTGCTTGTCTAGGTCGTACTAAATATATCATCTCTCCTTAAAAATCAACTTAAGTGGCTGTATTCTTCACATGGACCTAATTTAAAATGTATCTCTCTCTCTCTCTCTCTCTCTCTCTCTCTCTCTCTCTCTCTCTCTCCTATTCTGTCTCTACTCCAAATCTGCCATCCAAAATTTGAACCCTAATCTATCAAGTAGGAGATCAACTATGCGTCTCAATATCTAGTTCTTATTTAACAAGAAAAGCGCACATCAGCACACTATGGTTATCAATCTACAAAAGTTGCCATAGTTTTGCAAAGGTATGGATTACACCTGGAGGATAGGCAGTAGAGCATCAATGAGCTCTTTGGTCACTCCATGATGTCCCGCACTTTTGATTGTATGATGACCTACAACTATTTTCCAGATCGCTCTGGAATTTCTTAATGCAAAATCCACTTCCTATTCATAAAATGAACAAACAAAGCAAGAATCCAATCGTCAAAAAGTTAAATTATCCAACATATGAAAAAGAATTCACTTCTATCTAACAATAATCATGAAATTTAAAGAAATAGTATTTATCCAACTAATAATGTATTGACTTCAAGTTTACCAGTTGCATTACCTTTAGCAGGTCTGAAAGATAATTCTTTCGACAAGAGATGCCTTTCCAATCATATGAATGATCTCCCGGATTTACAAAGTACTCGTCGACAAACGGAGTCGTGTCTACAAAAATCACGTCTACAAGTTCCTCTATAGTGGATAAGAATAAATTTTATTATAATTGTAACAAACTAGATGTATCAATTTCTTTTTTAATTTTTTAGCAGGGGAAGAATGGAATCTAAAAACCAGAAAGGGGGAAGGGGGACGCATTTTCTATCAACTAAAGCATAGAAGTTGCAAACAACTAAAGCATAGAAGTTGCAAACACCCCTTGTTTAGTTAAAACTTAGTAGCCTCCATATGTGCAAATGAATTTATAACTTTTTTACAATATCTTTCAAAAATAGAAATTTTTAATAATATCATGATTAAAATTTTCAAATTATCCACTATACAACAAACTTTTCTTGTACAAATGTTGGTACCATCTGGTTATATCAGAAGGCAATGGATTTTGCTTACCTGCATTAAGAATGAAATTTCTGAAGCACAACCATCTTTTATCCTCTTCCTTGAGGATGGAACTCAACTGAGCTTCAACATTACCTCTATAATCATGGTTTCCCAAAACTACACCAAGAAAGACATTAAAAATCAAAAAGAATATACACACGCACACACATATATACACACACACACACATACACAGACTCACAGAAAGACACTAAAAAGGGAGGAATTTGAAAAATGAGGTCTTTGAATTTTGGGGAAAAAAGGAGAAAAAAAACAAACGCGCACACTCCCCACATATTTGCTTTCGTGTTACAATAAAACTTTAAACTTAAAGTCACTCAATTTGTTATTGAATAGTCAAATAATTAAATTAATGCAATTTATGTCTAGATTCAACTAGTGCTATGTTTAAAGAGTTAAAAGTTTATCTGTCCTTCTTATTTTCTTGAAATGAATATTATAAGAAAGCCTTTAAATTTTTTTCCTATTCTTTCTTTTCCTGATTACAGTCTAACTTCCAAGATTCAAATTGATCAGTTCAAAAATATATATTTGGACTAGGAAATAAAGCCTTACCAGTGTACCATGGCCTTTGTAGGCTAGGGCAGTGTAGATATTGGAGAAGGATTTATCAAATGCAGGATCATCCACGCTTTCTAGTCCATCTTCATAAAAATTGTCTCCAGTTGAGATCACGAAATCTATATCTAGCTTCTCCCCTATTATCCCCATCTATTCTGACCAAATCATTAGCAAAAGTTTCGGTGATCAAGTCATCAAGCAAGTTTTTGGGTTGCAGAGTTTTATCTTTGAGTATGTTTGGACCTTCACAGTGTAGTTTCTTTATTAATTTTTTCTGTTTTATAGTATTTCTTATTTCAGATCTGTTATATCTGTCTGTGGTGTAACTAACTTACGCTGCTAGTGCAGATTTAACGAAATTATGATATTTTATTTTAAAAAAAAAAAAGAAGTCATAAAGCAAGATAGATCATCCACATGCAATTAACTACTGAAATTAATTGTTTATGTTGAGAAAAAAAATTTACTCTATCAATTAGTCTTTTTTTTTAAAATTTTCCTTGTGAAAAAAAAAAAGAGTTTTTGGGTCAATAGCTTGTTACTATGGTATACCTACTTTTGAAGTAAATTGTGATCTATACGTTTCTTTAAAAACCTCTAATGCTGAAGTACGAATATTCTGTGGTCCGATCTATTTAGAAAAAATTCTATTGACTTTTTCTCAAAGAGAAGAAAAATGGAATTTATTCCTGTCCCCTCATTCCACTCCAACAAAAACTAGGACGACTTGAATTATGACATCATGCAGACAAATTATTCCTATTTATTTTGCTCAAGAAAATTATTCCTATTTATTTTAAGGTTGAAATTTTACTTTTATCAAATTGATTAAGATGAAAATTTGTTGGATCTAAAAATTTATATGCATCATTAAAGGATCCAGAATCTGAAAAACTATGATTCTTCATTTACTCAAGCAGTCAAATATATAAAATCTTGCCAAGATACAGACCCTTTCAATTTACAAATCCTTATCAGCAGTGCCTCTTCAGAAAAGGTACCCGCAAGCCTTAATATTTTCTATTTTATCTACGGCAACTATAACCCAAAAGGGAAAAAAAAAAAGTCCAGGTTGTCTTTATTACAAATTTAGGCTTTGTTCTTGATTGTTTTACATTTTACAAAATCTGATTATAGAAATTGATTATTAGAAAGAGTAATCAGAATTCGTAAAAGCTACTTCTTGAATGATTGGTATGAATCATATCTCTAAAAGAAGAGAAAGGCTACAAAGAAAATGAAGAAGTCATTAAAAAAAAATTAGAATTTGAGGTTTGCTCACCCTTCACAGCCTACTTCATCAATTCACCAAGTTATCTATGCTGACATTTTCTTGTTTATTTCTGTATGTTCTCTACATTTTGAATCATGAAACATATTATAGACTCATGGTGTAGCCATATGCATACACTTTTTTTTTTATAACTAAAATTCCTTTGTAAACAATGATAAAACTACGTGAAGAAAATTTTCATTAAATTTTAGAGGGGTACAAAAATGGGTATAGTAATCGGTATTGCATTCCAAACTATGTGAAGATTTCTGAATGCACAGACAAGTTCTATTTTGGGATAGTCGTTTCTTCAAAAGAGCTAGAAAATTTCCTATGATTTTTGGCATTTTACTCACAATAAGAATGATAAAGAAAAAATGGCCTACAAACCTGAAATGCAACCTCTGATTGGTTGTATGATCCTTTTCTTCCCCAGTCTCCAACAACGAGGAAGCTGAGAGAGCCATCAGCCTTCGGCGGGTGGTTTAAGCATGCAAGCTCAGCAGCAGAATGATGGAATCCCAAACTAAAAGTGCAAAGAAGATATAGATACAAGACTTTTCCGAATGAAGCAGACATGATACCAGTTTCTCTTTCGAAGGAAATTTGACAAAAAGAAAAAAAAAATTGCAAATTTTTTGGTTTCTAAAGATTGTATTTGTTTATTGTCCAGTATGCTGTAATTCTGTCGGATAAAAAATGATATGCTGCAGCCTGCAGTTCAATAAATAGTCAGAGGAGACTATACTTCAAAGAATTCTGGCATTGCTTGGAGAATGGGGCAATGACAAACGTGTAGTCCCTGAAATTTAAGTTTACACGTTATGATCTATATTTTTGCTTTTACCTTTATTCTTTATAAAAAACTGAAAATTCACTCGTCCATGAATACTTGAGTACTTAGCAAAGAATGCAGTTTAACCCCGTTAAACACATAAATAAGTACCAAGGCCAAACATAAAGGCAGAATGCAGCCCAAATTCATAGGCATGTGCTCCCTTATCGTTACGCATCTAGATCTACTAGTGTAAAAATATATCTATACAGACAGGATGCTCGTAATACTTACGAAGACTAACAAATAGCATGGAAATGTACATTTCACAGTGTTACAGCAGAATCACCCACAGAACACGGAAAGATGGATCCATGCTTTCTCCAGAGTGGAATGCTCATAACCATTTCTTTATGCAAATTACAAGAATAAGCCTCCCACTGAACAACGGCAGCAGAAAAACTACCCCAGTCAAATAGATACTGCACTTTCTTTCCACAATTTAGATCTTTGCTAAAGGTCTCTGCCTGTTGAAGATCTTGCAGAACCACTGACTTTAGACATTTGATATCCTCCTGCTGTACTTGGGAGAGTGGTTTAATGTTCTGTGAGACTTGTTTGACTTCTGTTGCCTTCAAAGTCGACCACTTCCAACAGTAAAACTGCACCACCTGTTATTTAAACAATGGAACAAAAACTTATTCTCAAATCAATCAAGTACTATGCTTGAAGAGAGTACTGTGAGGAAAGGAAATGACCATAGCTTACAATAATTATTAAAATAACAAATCTCAATTTACAGATAGAATGTAGCCCTAAAGTAACTGCAGAACTATGACGCTAGCAGGAGACAGGGATTAGAACATATAGCTTAAATTTTGAACTCACTTTATCTTGGCATAAAAGATCAAACCTTTAGCTACAGTGGAAACTTTATAGAATTGATCTATTTAAGGTTCCATCAAACCTTGCCTGAAAACTACAGGGTAGACATCAACATTCAAGAAAAATACATGAGAAACTTCAACAATCTTTAGCCATGGTGCTAATTCAACTCAAACTCATTAAAGAAGAAATAATGAAAGAGAAGTTCACATGCACTTGTTGTTTGGCATATAAGAGAATAAAAATTTCCTTCAATATGTGAGTCTGCCAAAGTATGACACATACTGTATTAAATAGCTATTAAGCTCAGTCCACTTTCCTTCACATTGAAAAACAAGGTAGAACAATGAAAATAGACTTGTCAATAACTTACTAGACTTAAATTTGTTCATAGCAACAAATTCACAGCATGTAGAATTTATGATCAACATTAGTAATTCCACAGCAATATAAAAACAAGTTCATTTCTGAAGAAAAGGTACCTGAAGGACATGCATTACATTGACAAACTCCCTGTCAAACAACTCAACTCCCCTTGCTATTTGTAATGACCCCATCAGTGACTCTAGCAAGTAGTGTGATGAATCCACTGTCGGAGGAGATATCTTCTTGTAAGAAGAATAAAGATCCAATCCAAGCATATGCAATCTTGCACAACGTATGTCAAATCCAGATCGAAACTTCAAAGCTTCATCAGGAGGAAACCAGTACATGTTATTGGATGCTGGCTGAGGTAAATATGAGTTGAGCGAATTTTGTGACAGAAATGAAATCAGTTTTGCATCTTCATCATGAGATGCATCCCGACTGAACCACAAGGTAAGGGTGATCCTTTCTCCTTCAATTATCTGATAAAACAAAAAAAACAAAAAAATGCAGAGAGAGAGAGAGAGAGAGAAGGAGGAGGAGGAGAAAACAAGGTTCAGCAAATACATGAAGCAAAATTTTTCAGTGATTCAGGAATATTTGTTTTGTGCAAGACTGTCAAGGATATAATACAAGTGAGTCTAATATACACCTACTAATCACTAATTTGACACAAAATTACAGTTTCTCCTTGAAGGGATGCTTCTTGCCGCTGCTCTATTATCCTTGTCACAGTAAGGCAGTCTGACTTAAATCAACAACAATTTCTGTTGTATGAATAAGCGACAACTCCATCCAGAGTAGCAAGAAAATATATACATATTGGCATGTACCCAAAGATATGTAATCCAGAAGAGCATACCCACTATATACACATGTACTTAGGAGTTTCTAGATCATGAAGCTGTGTCAAATATCAGATCTAAGCATTGGGATTCCATTCTTCAAATTTAGGAGGAAGATGCATATGCTATTTTAAATCATGATCTTATGTAATAATCTACTTCATCTTGGAATTTGAATTTCAAACCTCTTACTTAGGCCTGTTCTTCAGAATAAAGGGAAAAAGCAAGTCTCCTTTCTACCTTCACCTGATAGATTAGGGTTTGTAATAAATCAACCCTCTTCCCAATCTTTACTCTTGGTTTTACTAGGAAACCTAGGTTTATATCATAAATTGGAGTATCATTGCCAACTTTGGACTTGCACCTGCAGCAGTCCATCTACTGGATTGGCATCCAACATTGATTAGAAAGGTACAATTCCTGGCTAGACAGAATAATCATCTAAGCATAAAGACAAAGAAAGATACTACTCATAAGGAAACTACCTCATCAACAGAATGTATGTTTCTGTTGTCTGCTGTGTACATCACAGCATCCTGAAAAGATGCAGTAGTGGTTAATCAGTGAAGAACGTCATTATTACCAGTCTAATAAAACTATGATTCTCCAGTTAACAGTATGCTCAGGCAATGGCAACAAGCTCAAGCTAAGATTCTTCTTTTACATAAACTACTTTCAATTTCTCTTTTACATAGTTCCAATATTACGAGAAAATTAGAGATCATGAGGCTTCACGTTTACTTTTTCGTTTTCACTTAGTCATACTCTATTCATTTTGTAGCATCTTTTCATTTAGAATATCATGCAATTCATATGGTAGAACTGGAACTAAAATGATTATGACTGCATTTTCTTTCAATATGTATTCGAATCTGTAAGTTCTGAAGAAAAGACCACGGAGTTAGCATCTGCATGTCTGTCAGAGCTGCTGACTTTGTTTCAATCAACACTACTGTTCATCTACATGGAAAGTAGCATCTAAACAGAACACTTACTCCAGCCATGGGCTCAATTGTTGATGGTTCCCCATCCTGGAAGTGAAAGAGTCCTCCTCTAAAAGCCTCATTGTAACTATTCAAATAACACACTGCCTTCAGCCCAGAGGTACAACAGAATCAGAAATTCGCAACAGGGAAGTAATGCAGCTAAAAATGGACTTTTCTGTCAGACATGAGCAATGCAAGTTACCAACATCAAGTTTTTTTCCTTTGGTGAAGTATTACTTGACACTTGGCAATAAATACTCCTAGAAGGACATAAATGAACAAAAGAATCATTTCAAATTCTTCAGCAAATCCACCAAAGATAGATCACAAATCAGAAGGAAGATAATGTGAAGATTTAACAAATGTTAGTCTATTATCCAGGCTATAGACTGAATCTTTAAGTTTGTCTAGTAATCTGGAAATTATGTTATCAAATTTATCCTCTAGAAGCACAAAAAGCCATCTTTCTTGCATAGGAAGAAGGAAAAGGAATTAAAAACCTCCATGCTTTCCTAGAAAAATATTTTTTTTTAATATCGTCTTTCTAAATCATCAGTGCAAATGAAAATTTTTATCTTTTTCTTTTTTTTTTTTCTTTTTTTGGTTGGGGTTAAAGACGTAAGCTGTTCACCACAAGCTAAGAAAAGATGTTTCATCTTACTTGGCCAAACAGATACTATTCAATTAATAATTGAGATTATTTCAGTCAATGAATAAGAACAGCCCAGTCCCCCAAGCTAGAGATATGCACCACTATAAACCAGATTTCTTTTTTCTTGACAGATTAAAGAGAGACTAATAATTTTGATAAACATCCTTTACTTCCTCAAGTTAATGATCTAGAAGTAGCCTCGTATGCATGGAGCTGTATGACATTTAAAATGGAAAATAACATTCTAGGAAATTCAGTAATCATCCTGCTTCCAAAGAAAATCTCTCCCCACCATTGCACAGCAAGAAAATTTGACAGACAATTGATCAGTTTAGCTTCCTCATACACATTCCTCACCCCTCAAGTAAACTGAAATATGTAAAGCAAAGCGAACATGTGTTGTAGAGAGTTGAATAACATTGTAAATGTCTCAAAGTCAGTTACACTAACTCTTCAGCCACTCTTGCTGTAGATAAGTGACCTTAAGTCGAGATTAAGTTAAACAACAGAAAAGTAATCTTTTGAAATAGCAGGGGGGCCCAATTATATCTTTTAAAAAGGGTACCTTTGTCCCTCTCGACCACTTTATAATACCTATGTAAGGATCATCATTCATCACCATATTTTTCATTAATCAGGTAAATCGAACTCCTTAGTTTTCCACTTAAGCCATTCTACCCCACATACAACTTTGCTCTTTAGTATCTCCCTGCACTGAATGCTCTATCACTGATTTCCAACTCTTCCTACACTAAGCCTGCCATCAAAAGTTCCTTAGAGCTGACCCAATGTGTCTCCATAAACATGAGGTAAAGTTTCTTTTATTATGTATCCATTCCACATCAATCTAGTCTTTGGTGTGCATGTGCATACACTCAGGAAAAAGCAGAGGATCTCCCCACTGCAGTGTCTAGAAACAGCCTAGCACTTACAACCAAGAAATGCACCTCCATGTGCCTAATATATTTCCAATGAATCACAGTAGAGAAACCTTGTTTGCACCATAAGCTCTTCATTGTTGTACATCTAAAGTTATTGTGTTTCTGTGTGTGCATGTAGTGCACCTGCATGCTCATACGTAATCATCCATGACAAACAAATAGATGTGCAATTATGCATTCGAGTGGATGCAAAGAACAGCTAAACAGCATACATCTTCACATTCCATAGACATTGAATCATGTATATATTTAATTTCCACAATGAAACATTTACTTTCTTTAATTTTATAAAGAAGTGCACCTCCTTTATTGTATTACATTTTGTGAGTTTATTATCAGACAATAATTGTTTCAGACAAAACAAAATAGAAATCAAAGATCAATTCCACTTAGATAAAAATTAAACAGCCAAATGCCAAATGAGCAGTAAATTCAAGAACAATACTGAAATTGCTCTATCACTGTGTAGGAAAACAAATAGAGTAAAATAGTGGAGGAATGAAAGAAAGTAAATATACACACCGCAAAATCTCTTTGTTTTAGATAAGGCCTGTTATCATCACTGTGCCATCCAATATTTGCTCCTTTAGTCCAGCTAATTCATCAAACATGTTAGAGAATTGTTGCTATAGCAGGATATGTGTCCATATATAAAGAACTAAGACCATATGAAGTAGAGAAGACTTGAACAAACAATAATGAGCAAGTCACATGTACTGACTATATGATTGATCAAGGTGAACAAAATACTAAGACGGACACTATGATCAGCTACTAACAACTGTGAATTATGTTCTGAGCGTAATAGTTCTGGCTAATTCATCATTAAACTATAACGTCATCCATTTATCAGGAAAATTGACAAGGCTTCATTTCATGTTTAACTCATAAAGAGGGGGCAAATAGCATTTGTGTTGACTTCCATACAACATGTATATTATTTGCACACATTTAGTAGCACATTTCCTACAAAAATAGTACAAAATCCCTTGACCTTGACAGAAATTAGGCATCCAAATGCATTCTTTTCACAAATTTCCCCAGTTACTAGACAGCCTAATGCAAATTTCTTTCTTACCTAGTCTTTGATCCTAATTTCCACTAAATTTTAAGAACCAGTCTCCATTAACAAAAGACACATAAACAAACAGCCTTCGAAAACTCAGCCAACCTGATGAGGCCAGTGAATTCGATGACCAACTCATACTGGCATCCAAAATACTCTTCCACTGTCTCCCTCAGTTTTTCTACATTTTTACACAAAACCCATCTTTAAGAACATCAAAATAACAGAAACCACAAACTAAAAATTCAAACGAAACAAAAAGCCAAAATACATACAGAAAAAAGAAATCTTTTCTTTCTGGAGGCTTTTGGAAAAAAAATAAAACAAGTATGAAAATGGAAGAACCTCTGATGGGAACAAAGGGCATGATCAAGTGTGCACAATCAGTAGCAATTAGATGAGAAAGAGTTGTGGAGAACACATTTGGCCTGTACCCAACTGTGCAATTGCTCTTGTGTATGAGCTCCAGTTCCTACCCCAAAAAAGGAAAATTGGTTTCAAGAAATATTGATTTAGAAGTTCAGAAATAGATAAATGAAATGAAACCTTGCAGAGGTCTGGAGAAAGAAAGTTGTGGAGGATGAGGCGCGGGTGCTGCTCTGTCTCCTTCGCCATTGCTGGTGAACCGAAACTTTTTCAGCTGCTTGAAAAAAAATAAAAGTTAACTAAAAAGAGAAGACGAAAGCTTCTTTCACCTCCTACTCCTCCTTTATTTTTATTTTTTATTTTTTTTTTTTTGTTTTTGGAGGAAAGAAGAAGCAGAAACGAGGAAAGGGAATTCAGAATTGACATATGGAGGGAGATTTTAATTTTCTTTATTTTGGAGGGTATTTGAACAAATTTGTTTTTTATGATAATTTTTAAGCAAAATTACATCTATTTGGTTGCTAATTTTTATTTATAAATTTTCATTATAAATTGTTCATAATTACATCTATTTTATTGATTGATTAATCATTATAAAATATCCCTTTTCATAAATTCCTAAGCAACAAAAAAAAATGTTGTGCTTATTGAGCCAAGTACAAGAAGTGAGCATATACTAAAGTTTTTGTCAAGCTCACTGGTTGCATTATTATTTCATTAAATTGTGGAATTGGCTCAAACATTGTGTTTGGATAGTAGATTATTTGAGATAATTTTGTAAAAAAAAAAAATATTGTAGCACTTTTTTGATGTGATGTATGTAAGATAAAAATATAGTTAAACATTGTGTCGATGATGCAAGTAAAAAATTTTGGGCAAATAACATCTATCCAAACCAAACATTGTAAACCAACCCTCAAGTGAAGTAATAAATTATTAAAGGGATAATTTCAGAAACCTTCCTTGAGATTTTTGACAATATCGCTTACCTTCCCTGAAGTTTAACAAAATTACACAAACCTCACTTGTGGTTAAGATTTTGTAACAAAATCAGTCCAAATCAAAAAAGTAATATTAAAAAAGTACTTTAAAGAGAGAGATGAAATTTTTATTCCATAATGCCCTTTATACTTGTGTAAAAGTGAGGAAAAATGAGTGCAAATAGTAAAGAACAAAAAATAAGTAGCAACTAATTTTTTTTATAAAACTAGATCAATAGCTAGTACTGAATTATAATGGCTATTTTTGTTTAGATTTTTACCATTTTACATATAAAGGCAACAAGAAACATTAATTTGTCATTTCACTTGAAGTAATAAAATTTAAGATGGAAAAAGTGGTTAGGGTATTTAAGAAGAGGTATATAAAATTATCCCTATTGAAAATTAATATAGCCAATTAAGTAGCTAGAGCACTAATTAATTGTTAGTAATTAATTAATGAAAATAGTTGTTGAAAATTTCTTTAATGATGAATAATTACTTGCAATTATAAAATGGTACTAATTGATATACTAAATATTTGTTCTCGCTCTCAGAAATCGATGCAGCAAACAACAATTTGTTTGAATTTTTTCTAAAAATATTCACAATTTTCTTGCGATGACACTTGCAATATTTGTTCTTGATAATAAAGGATATTGGTGAATTTCATGATTTTTTTCAATAGCTTGACAAGGTCATAGTTTCTGCACCTATATTTCACATTCAACTTGCAAGATCAACATAAAATCATTATTTTGCTACCTTAAATTTTGTTGTTTCAAGTGAAAATAAGATCCATCTTAAAGCTTTTTATTGCCTTTATATGCAAAATAAAAAAGATCTAAAAAAATATCCATTGTAATTCAGTGCACTAGTCATTGATCTAAATGTGTCAATCTTGATCCCAAATTTTGATGTTTATAAAACAATTGGATAATTCAAACTAATGTTTTTCAATTGAGAAATATATCAGCTCATATCATTGGTGCAAATGGAAACAATGAAAGACTCAATCAAAAAGAGCAAAAGAAATTCAACTCTGTCGGACGCTTGAAAGCTAGTACTGAACGTCCGATAAAGATTGAGAACTCTCAGAAGAATTGCTATCGGACACTTAAACTAAAGTACCGGATGTCAGATAAACAAGGGAAGTATCAGACACTCCTATCGGACGCAAATCATCATCACCAGATGTCCGATCAAATTAAAGAGGAAATCCAAACTTTTTGACCAATTTCGGACGCAGATTTCATCGGATACAGAAAATTCATCAGCTGTCCGATAATCATTGAGAAGAACCTTTCGGACGATGGCACCGGACACAGAAAAATGTATCGGACGTTCAACACCTCCAACGACTAGTTGACTCTTCAGCTACCTTTTATCCGTTAGCATTGGCAACTTTATTGATGCACTTTTTAGTCTCCTTTAAATAGTCTTTGGCCTGAAACAAATAGTAACTTTTGCACACTTTGAATATAAGTTCTCAAGAGTGATTTTAGCTAGAAAATACTCTCCAAGCAAGATTTGTACTCCTTGTGGTGTGACGTTCTTTGTAAGCTTTTCATTTGTGATTGAATTCTTCAATAGTATAGCTTTAAGAGGGTTATCCAGAGTAATTGTAAAACTTCCTAATTTGACCGAGTGCTACTTGGAGCAAGGAGGAAGTGAGCCTTCCATTGTACACAACATTGGTTGCAATTCATCAATTTGAAGTAGTTTGTCTAAGAATTGGTTTTCAAACTCAAGAGGAGCTTGGTAGTCAATTGGTTTGGATATTCTTATCTCTTTTACATTTCATTTTACAATCCTTATATTGCTCGTATCTTGTATCTTTCTTAAGTAATATTACTCATTCATTGATTAATCCATTGTGTGATCACTTAGACAAGAGGGTAAATTTTGAGTTGTGAAAAAATGGGTGTCATAACTTGATTAGTTTTAATCAATCTAATTCACTCCCCTCTTAAGTTGCTTTTGGGCCTTACAAAATGTATAGAAAAAGTCAGTTGCTACTTATTTTTTGTTCTTTACTATTTGCACTTACCTTCCCTCATTTTATTAATTCATTCATTTTTATTAAAGAAGGCAAGCCATATTTTTCTAACTTCATCATAACAAGTGATACTATTAGAAAACTCAAAATAGATTTCTGAAATCACCCTAGAAAACAATCTCTTTAATATAACACAATATTTGTTAGTTGTGGAGGGAAGATAATCATCTCTGAATTGGAGAGGAGGTCAAGAACAAGGTGCAAATGTGACATGTTGTTTGCACTTCATTCTTTGCTAGTTTCACAATACAACCTTCCTTAGTATCTTGACAATGTCACAATCATGTTCTTGATCTTTGGAGTCTTCGACATTTCGATGATGTGATTAAAATTCATGTTTCATGGAAATATCAGTATCAATATCATAAGAAGAGAAAAATAAAATTAGATTTAATATGGTCAATCAATCATCCTATAGCTAGAATGACCATATCCAAGATCAAAAAATGTTAACACCTCTCAATAAATAGTTGGAATGGTTATATTTGGTATTAAGAAATGTTAACACCTATATCAATTCAAGTTATATTCAGCGAAATATTTGAATGGAACACGAAACTAAAAAAAAATTGTCAATTAAATTAACAACTTTAATTTAACTGACAAAAAATGTGTAAAAACAACTTTAAAAGGGTGTAAACCAATTGAAATAACATAAAATGGCAATAAACAGTAGTTCTAGGGGGGGAACTTCAAATGGGAAAATTTGCCCTTATTACACCAAAACAAATAAGTGGCAAAAAGATGTCAATCGGGTTTTACTATAAATTCATGTTTAGCACATGAAAGAAAATCACGTACTTAGTTTCGTGGCCAATGAATTAATTTGTAAAGATGTTCTTTAGATATTTAAATTTCTGCCCTAAACTTTTACAAAATTGGATTTTGATCCCATAGAAAATTGAAAATCTTTAGAGATGTTCGTTAGAATTTTAAAGTTTTATCAGGTAACAACTTTAAAATTTGTTGTGTTATGTGCTTAAGTTTAGAGTTGTTAAATTTTGCCCCCTCAACCTAAATTTTCTAATTCCATCCCTGTTCACAACTCCATATATTAATTTTAAGCTAGGATGTGTAAGACTAAATCAAAAATTTGTTTTGACATAGTTATCATTTATTTTGTTTCTCAAAGTTTCTTATGCAATCAGAATAAAGAAGATAGTTCGATTATGTGGAGTTTCATTTTTATTGCAAGCTTATTGCTTAGAGATGGAATAAAAAATTTAAAGCTGGTGCAAAAAGATTTCTGTTTATTTTATTTTATTTTTTTGGCAAAACAGCCTTTTGTTTGATGTGATGCCTTGTTTAATAATACTCATACAAACTTCACATGTTCTGTACCTCTAATATTCGAGTCTTTAGTTTTTCTTTTCTTTTTTTTTTTTTGTCAAAATTCGAGATTTCAGTTAATAAGGTCACAAGTAGTGTAGCTAATTACTAGGCTTTCGTCCTCACACTCTTCTCCAACTTCTCTCTAGACCACACCGTGGTCTCCCTTCTATGAAATTGTTTTACTTTTTTTTTTTGTTTTTCTAATAAAGTCTCTCCTAAATTTTCTTAGTGAGAGTTTTCTATTTCTTCTAAAGGTTTCTAATGAGAATTTTCTATTCTCTTAGGAATTCTTATGATGTTTACATTTTTTTCTTATTTTTTTTGTTAGATCTCAAATCTGGTTATCAAATCTAAAACTTTTTTGGATTTTGGATCTATTTTATCATATGTCATCATCATTATCGGAGTTTAAAACCATAAATTAGCGATCCAATGATTGCAACATGCACAGAAGGGAAGTACAATGATTAATCTCTACTAAAAGACAATTTTAGAATTTCTTGTAATTTTCAAATTTATTCATAATTTTTTAGATCTATTATATCTATTAAATTGTAGATGTGTAATTTTTAGTGCATGTTTAACCTGTCATTAAGGCAATGATATAAATTAAATTGTGTTGAACGATTTCTAACAATTTGTTAATGCAATTTACATTTTATTGGTCACAAGTAGTGCAGCATCATTTTACTGCTAGACTGGTTAGATTTGAGATTCTTTCAAGTAAGTAATTAAAGACAACTATAAGTATTGCATTAACAATTCCATTAGACAGATTTTATACAGACAATTCCTCAACAAAATTTAATAAGGAAAAATAATTCAACTACTTGAATAGTGTGTAAATCCTACAATATATAAAAATGGATTCGCTCGATTCGTGTTGTCCTTTAGCAGCTCAATTGGCTTGGGCATTTTGTAATTGTCATGAAATTGGGTGGTGAATATTTGGCCGTTTATTCCTTCTATGGTTGGTCCTTTAGAATTGAGGGGGAATGCAGCTATGAGACTCATCCTTTGCATGTTCACTCCTTGCTTGCCACCTATCTACTAGTAGAAGCGTCCCTTGTTGCATTGTCATTCTTTATTTCATTAAGAGCAGCTTTGTTCAGTGCAGTAATTTCTTTAGATTCCTTTTCTAGTTTTGTCACTGCTTCAGGTTTGGGTCTGCTCTTTATTGCTGGCGTTTGCTGTTAGTTGGTTTTTCTTTTGGTTTTTCTGGTTTCATTGCTTTCCATCTCTTCTATTTTTTTGTTTTCGTTTTGTCCTTCTAATTGGTTGGTTTTTTGGATTTTCTTTGTTGTTGTACAATTGTGGTTTTTTTCTATTTGTAACTACCACTTCCTTTCCTCCTTTTGATTGGCTGGTTTTCGAATTTCGTTTCTTTTTTTTTTTTCTATTTCTAGTTGCCATTGGGACATTTTTTTCCTTCTTTTTTGCTTCTATTTTTGTCAGAGGTGCATCCCATGCTGTGTTCCTATGAGTACAACATGCTATATTTATTCAGCTATTTATCTCTATTGTGTTTCATTCTCAGGAGGGGATTTGAGTTCGTAGTAGCAACATTTTTGAGAATTTATTAGCAGGATTCAGAAGAATTCAAATTGTGAAGAACGTAAAATATATTCCTCACAAGTATCTTCACTTCAAAAAATCAAGCGAAGAAGGGAATTCTCTCCCCCTAGGTTCAATCATTAGAAAACTACACTAACTCTCTTTCTTACTCTATATCTTGACCTGTTGCTACATTTTTCATGAATAATGAATTTGGATCCTAAGAGTCATCAACAGTTCATGAGGAGAATTATCGTCCTCTAATGCGCCATCAAGAGCGGCACTTTATCTTTGGTGGATAGCTGTAATGATTAGGTTATAAACAGCTTCTACTTCTTTCTTCTTTCAATTTCTTTTCATATTCCTCTTTGTCAGCAGACTGGTTATTGTCTAACCACTCAAGAGCCTTCTTTACAGCTATCTGAATCTTCTCCTTCTTATCAGACTCAAGCTTGCACGCAAGCTTGTGTCTGTCACTCATCTGGTTCTCCATGCTGTGGATGTATGTCTCAAGACCGTTCCGAACATCATTTGTCTCTTTTACCTTCGTATCTTTGTCGGCAAACTCTTCTGCCTAACGGATCATTCGTTCAATCTTCCTTTTGACTTGGGCAACCTTTGGCATTAGTGATTGTGATCTTCTCGGTTTACCACTATCTTCATTTCTACCTTGACATTGAAGATACCATTACTATCGACTTCGAAAGTGATTTCAATTTGTGGGTGCCCCTGTTTAGATTCAAATGGTGGTGCATTAGCTAGCCAATAATAAGTTGCAAAGAAATTTTTTAATAACTTTTTCAAAGGCATGTAGCAATACATTCGAGTTGCAAGAAGTCTCGTGAGATTAAGCTTTCCAATATAAGGTTAAAAAAGAATAAAATAAGATAAGGAACTATAAGGACGAAGGAGGTTTAGTATTAGAAAAGTTTTGAGAGGAGTGATTTTTTTATCTATACAATAAATGACTGAATAAGTAGAACAAAAGTAGAAGAGAAATGAAAGAAGATAAACTATAAAAAGACTTATGAGTGCGTGCAAGCTCGCAACTAAGCAGTGAATATGTTAGACAACGTGTATTTGACAGTTGCCATGGACACCATTCATCACTTTTCAATTAACTAACATAGTAGTTGCTATTTCCTCTTTTTTTTCCGTTTCTCTTTTTTGCTTTAGAGAGTAATTTGGTGCAATCTTTCATGTTCAAATTTCTCAAATTAAATTAATGACACGTAATAATTTCACTAGAAGTTATCATATCATCAATACTTTACTTCAAGTTCAATAAGGCATTGTGTGCCTTAGGAGTTATTTGAGGCAATATTTTGCAGTAACGTAATTTTGAAGGAAAATTGTAAGATAAAATAATTCTATTTCCTATTATATTCTCTCTCTCTCTCTCTCTCTAAGCTAAATGATTACTCTAAGGTTAGTATGAGTAATGTTGTAAGATATACAATAGAATATTTTTAATATTTATTTTCTTCAAGTAGATGAAAATTATATCGACAAATATTGTTTTCCATAATTCTAACATCATATGCAATTAAATATATATGACGTGAGAAATTACAACACCACCAATAGTCGATGTCAAAATTTTGTCTAGATGACATTCACAGTTGTGTTTAATCCACTGCATGCAAGTAAATTCAGTTGACTTGTAAAACTCTAATACTTCTAGTGCATCAAAAAATGGAAAAGATAATTAGATATGGAAAGAAGATCGATATAGATGTTATTAAAAAAGTATTAGCAGATTTCTAATATGACTGAAAAACATTCAATACTTTTAAAGTTTCCTACTTGAGATATTGTTTACTTAAAAAAAAAAAGTGCAAAATTGGTACTGAATCTCCCATTTAGTAAGAGCCGAGATATGTTTTGGTCTAGCCAATTGGGACTAGATGGTTAATGATAATTATAGCTCGATCTTTACATGCCAACTCATTAATAGACATTAGTGTAATAAGGTATTGTGTGCGAAAAAGTTTTCATACACGAAGATGAAATTGTAAACTAGGAGCAGAAGAATAGCTCATTAGATCTTCAACCAAAATCTTGAAAAATATTATTTGGTAGGTCACTTGAATATCTAAAGTTAAGGATCATACCCATTGACGGGAAATACATCTAATGCAATAATCATATAGTTTATTACCATTAATTAAAAATGTTCTTTGCTTTTGGAAAAAATAGAAATAAATAAATAAATAAATAGAAGTAAAAAAGAAATGCAAAGATCTTATTGAAAACAAATCTTTTTTTTTTTTGGACCTAGTTCAGAAGTGTATAGTTTGTACTTAATGTATATTTACATATAACGTCGAAACATAAGGGAGACGAGAACAGGCAGCTATTGAGCTCCTAATACTTTTCAAAATTTTATATATAATGAGTTTTTACACTAAGAACTTTTTTTATTAAGTTTTTATCCCACCAAACTCAATATTCAGTCCTTATCTTCTCCTACACTTGAGAACTAATGACTTTCTTAGTTGTATCTCTTTTTTTTTCCATTTTCTACAAGTTAAAATTCTTCTTCTTGTAACATTCCTATTTACTAATTTAGGCCTTTGTGTTTCCTCTTGTAATTTAGATTCCATGTAGAAAAATAAATCCATAAAAACTTAATGATATTTGCTTTGTGTTATTTTTTTGGAGCTTCTGAACCCTATACATGAATAGCATGGGGTAATTCAGTTGCAACATGTATATTTTTTAACTAGTTTAAGTAAATACTTCCTACATATATTATACACTTTTTATTTAATTCTTTGAAGCAGCCAATAACTGAGGTGGCATTAGTAGTTATTTATAAACCATTAAAGTTCAATATTGTTAAGTAAGAAATGATTATCCAGACATGCATTCCCATATTTTTAGTAACAAAAGGTTAGAAAATAAGAAAAAGAGAAATGGTAAGTTGTAAAGACATGGGATTTCTTCATAAGGATAACTATATTCTTCAGAATGAACTTGATCATTACCCCTCTAATATTTTTAATACCAAGAGTGAGAGGAGTCATGTGGCAGCCCCACCTCTCCCTAAGGCTAACCAAAGGGTTTGGCGGGCTGCCTGCCTAACTCTCGCCAGGACGCAAGCATTCAAGAAATACTAACTTAAGAGGGTAAAATCCAAAATTCATATCAACAATAACATTGAAATCGGTAAAGTAAGGTTTAAGCTTAAAGTACAATTATCAAGTCAAAAAAATACTTAAAACCTCGAGCCATAGTTTAGTACATTCCCATGAATTCAAAATATTCAAAAACCAAAAGAATAAACAGTTTGTTTCTCCATACTCGAGACAAAAGCCAAAATATAGTGCTAGACCTAACTAGGTCTCTGGATTCTCGTCACCTGTTAAGGAAAAACAAACGGGAACGGGGTGAGCTAAAAGCTCGTGAATTTCCAAAATATCATGCACAAGCATAAAGCGGAGTAAATAACATAATTAAAACAAGTAAAATGAAACACAAAATCACACAAGTAGGATACGGGAGCTCTCAGGAGCTCAAGTCCACTTCGCTCGTTCAAATCACGTAGCCGACACTCCGTCGACTTTCCAATCCATGTAGACGACTCTTTACTACCATTTCCTTCCACCGAACATCCCCCTTTACAGGGCCCGCGATCCTAACACTTAAACACTTACTACTCAAGGGACGCGGCCAAGAGTAGTTTATAAGCACTTTTATACACACTTTCCCCACTAGTGTGTATATATTCATGCAAAACAATTAATTCACCTACTCTACTTGAAAGAGAGCAATAAAGTATACCCTCCTAAGCGAGTGGTTTAACACTTTCAAGTTCAAGTATTTCACACATTCACGTAGGACATTTAATTAAAGCGAATAACATGCATTGGAAACTCACCGACAAAGTAGGTCTCAGAGTTCAAGTTTGGATCACTTTGTAATTCAGCACCAATTCCTAAAATATTTAAAGAACAACGAAAATAAGTTTCTAGATCACCAATCAAATCTTGTTCAAGAAAAATCAAGTTCAAAAATTTCCTACTTGAGTAGAAATCTTTGAAAAATGGTAACTTGAGTTATATAAGTCCAAATTTTGCAAGCTTGGCACCGTTAGAAACCTCTTTTAAAGTTATAAAACTTTGTAGAAGGAACCAAGATAAAATTCTGGACAGAATCTACCCAAATTTTCGATTAAGAAATAGCTACAGTACAAAACAGAACATAACAGATTGGTTGTCCAGCCAACTTTGAAAATTCACCAAATTTTGTAGAAACTTAATTGGCCTCTGAAATTTACAAAATTTAAATTCCTATGTATGAAGCTTCAAACGCCACTAACGGCACTTGATTCCGACACTCGAGCAAAAAATTATAGCAGTTCAAACAAGATTGGTTTGAAATTCTGAGTTTTCTGATGTCCAGATTTACAGGGCATGATTCAAGGCCTCATTTGAGTGATGATTTCTTACCCAAAAATTACCAAATTGGTACACCAATTTTACCATATATAGGCTAGGTTCTTACCAAAATTTAACCAAGGAATCTAACGGGAAGACAGCTTTCTAAGCACCCAAAGTTCACTCAGCAAATTGTCTCAAACCAGAGAAATTTTACTCTTCTTCTTCCTATCACTCCTAACCTACCTAAACTACCATCAATTGACCTCATTTTCGAACCTAAGATAGTTTCAACCTTCCTAAACCTAATGGTGATCAGAAAAGATAATAGCTTTTATCAAATTTTAGCACAAAACAGGCCCACAAATTCGGACAGCAACTTGCTCAATTTCCAGTTTTCCTTGTTTCAACTAAGCCACCAATTTTGCTTAACCTTTGAAGGAATTTGTGTGGGACAAATTAACAACCTAACCCTCAACATTTAAGCCTCACATTTAGCCTTCAAACTTGCCAAAATCGTAGTCACAAGATTAAAAGAAAAACAACAATTTTCCTCATCTTTTTCCTCTTCTTCTTTGGTTCTTTCCTTGAGATTTTTCCTTCAAATTTTCAACCATAATTCCAACTTATACACAGACATTATATCATTAATCATGCTAGAAATCAAATTCTCATACTTGTGGGAATCCAAGAGCCCACTCAATCCACCATAATCAAGAAAATGCAAGATAAAGAAGCTTAGCATCTTAAAATTGCAAACCAACATAATACTCATTTTCATCAACAATCATCAAGGTTCTAGTAACCTCTCAACCTCCCAAACCTAATGTCATACTTAGAAATGTAATCAATAGACAAAGATGAGAGCTTTAGCATTTTACCTCTTCTAAGAAGTTAACAAATTTCCCCCCAGAATGCTAGCTTTAATCTCCCCAAATGCTCCTCTTCAATGTTCCTCACCACAAACCCAAGTTTAGGCCAAGATTAATGGAAGTTTGTAGGTGATTTTAGAGAGGAATTGGAAGAAGAAATTGATGAAATTTCAAGGGAAGAGGGGGAGGGGAGGTTCGGCCAAGAGAGGAAGAAAGAGAGAGATGTTTTGTGCAATTTTTGAATGAATAAATTGAGGAAAGAAAGACAAGACATAAAGCTTGTCTTATGACACAAAAGTCAACTAAAGAATAGTAATCTTTTGCTAACAATTTTGGAGGGAAAATAATTATCTCACTTAGCTAAAGATTAAAGGGTTAATCTCAGATAGGAGGGAGAAATGAAAAGGACTAAAATGGGAGTGAATTAGGGTGAATTAAATGGAAGAAACAATGGCTAAATAAAATTCTAATTTCAAGAAGGTTAATCCAACTTAAACTAAGATTTCAAATCCCTAATTATAATCACTCTTTTTAATTCACCACTAGTCACTGGATTACATTTCTAACCTACGGGTGATCATCCTTACACTCCAGCGCTACTTCACTCATTGCCCGAATTTCTACCTCGAAAAATGTGTTTTCTCATTTTCTGTCTAATTGATACAAAAAGGGCGAATTTTAAAACAAGATGAATGGAATATTGAAAGTCTATCTGGAAAATAAGTATAAAGTTAAATTAGGTTTTTCTCAAAATAAAATAAAATAAATTTTCATCTAAATTTTATAAAAAATATGTGTGAGAACGACATTAAAATAATTAAACAGATTATTGACAGTAATAATAATATTTAAAATAATAAATATTAACAATATTTAAAATAAATTTTGAGGTCCTCACAAGTCACATCCAAAAGTAGGATATCTGTATCATAAAAGTTATATCTTAAATTCACAAAGTATGACATACTACATGTCTATTAATTTATGATAGAATTCTTTACATTTTTTCTTTGGCAACTATTCTCTCTTACTATATTTATTTACCCTCTTGCTTATTATCTCATAACAGGATTTTCTACTTTTTCATAGTTTCTGTTCTCTTTTATTATACTTGTAGTGCTGTGTATTTTTCCTTATCATTTTTAGTCTGTTCTGTGAGTATTTTTCACTCATTATTTTTTCAGTGATGAAATGGTCGGTTTATTAGTAACAAATGATCGGTTTTTGTTCTATTTCATGTATCCTATTTACTTTAGATATCAGTTCTTATAGATTGCGTTCTACTGTACATTGAAGTTTCCAGTGGGATTGGATATCTACTTATCATGGATGAGATGAGGTTAGTACGTATATCAGAAAATTCTTTTCTAGCATTTATTAGTTTGATTTTAGTTTCTTTAATATTCTTTTTGTTATGCCTCTTTCTATTTTATATTGTTTGCACTTATTTTTTTGCTCTGTTTTGCTTATTTTTTGTCGTATTCCTGTTGTTGTATTATTCCTCTATCTTATCACTTATGAGGCATTGGTTGAATCTGTATAAGATATTTGCTTTTAATATTTCTTCTGGATGTTATTTATATTTTTGTCTTCTTCATTTGCTGTTTATTGTATATGATTTCTTTATTTGGTCGTTCTGAATTATTAGTACATGCATATTAGTCTTGGTAGAATTTTATAAGTAATGCTAGATTAGTTTTTATGAATTCCTTCCAAAGAATTTATTGATAAGAAATGGGGTGCCAATGAAAATATATAACTTTAGAAGAATTTTATATTCAAAGAAATCAAAAACAACGGGAACAGTTGCTGCTCAGAGAATGGAAGATCCTGATAGAACAATGTTGGGTTACTCTGTTATGGCATTGATGGCTTATAATGTTCGCCAATCACTTGCTCATACTGGTGCTTTAATTCCTACTAACAATAATTCTGGATGCACTAATGATCATGATATTCCGATTCATGCCTGTACATGAGAACCTCCTAAGGTAAATGCTTAAGATATAAAAAAGAGAAAATCTATGGAAATGCCTTCCCCAGATATATGTGTTGATTTTGTACAGTTTTCTACATCATTTCATTCATTAGGTTTTGGAAAATCTTTTTCATCTGCCCTTGTGGATGCAAATATTCATAGTGAATTTCCATTGTCTAGCACTTTATCATCATCGATTGATGATCATTTCCAATAGCTGATAATGCCATCTATTAAAAGCGTTGATTTAGCTCAGGGGTGCTCGGTGCTTCAATAAAGGAGTAATTTGCATATCAGATCTTCCATCTAAATTAAAGAATGCCTCTTTTCCTGGTTGTAATATTGATTCCCCTTTGGTTGATATCAATATCAATGAGATCAAGGAATGTTTTCTAGAATTTCATAAAATTTCTCAAAATCAGAGAGTTCTTCCAAATACTGTACAACCCGATTTACTACAATCTGTTTTAGAAAAAGGTGGTTTGGCTGACCAAAGTAAGATTAAACTACATAAATGTAATGCCTCACTTGCAGCAGAAAATTCTAGGAAAAATGTTTCTTCTCATAGGTGCTGTTTTATTTATGCTAATATTGCTCAAACAGAACAGCATTCCAGGAGCTCTACATAAACAATCAATACATCATGTCCGCAATTCTTTCTAGTTCAGAGGATTACTGTTCTAGATCAGCAAAGTTCTGAAAAAGTGATTGAATAAAATAATAACTATTCTCAGGCTGCACCAATAACAAAGAAATGTCAAACCTCTTACAAAAGCAATAATTTGTCAAATTTTGTGTCTGATCAAACCATATTTCCCTACTCTAGATATTCCAGATTGTACTTATTTTCTTCTTCATGTCAATGTAGCAGATGAAATTGGGACTTGTAGAATATCCTTGGATCATGTCAAAGAGGAATGTAGTGTTCTCAGTCCTTCCTCAAGATTTAATGGTTCTCTGTGTCCTACTATTAGAGTTCATATACAAAATAGTATCCATCCATCTACTATGAATAATACTAAAAGTACGTAAAATTCTAAACTCTAAGGCATGCTTAGTAGACATTAATGTGAAACAAGTTGAGCATTCCAAAGGATCAGGTCAATATCAGATTCCTTCATTTTCTTCTAATCATATAGTAAGGAATGAAATAAATACGTAAGACATTTGCCAAAAAAGATGAAAAGGTACACTTGACAATATTGCTGGTGAAACTTTATTACTACTAGATACTCCAAACTGTGAGTACTATAATGCAAAACGATTCCACCATAAGCCTCCTTCATTTTGTTGTTCTTTAAGAGAGGTCCAATTACTGCCTATAGAAATGTCGAGAGAATTAGTGCTTCTATATCTTGAAGATTCTGTCAGGACTACTGAATTCCATTGTTGTGTACGAAGTTATAATAATATGTTCACATTTACGTCAATTGAGATCTACTCTGATCGATCTCTCCAATAAGCATTCAATTAGATATACATTTTTGGATTCAAGAACAAATGTATCACTACATTAATCAGTTACTGCCATCTGATGGTGACCGACGGAAGAATTTATAACTTTATTTCTTTTACACTGATAATGCTGTACAAAATAGATTAAATATTTCTTCAAGATTCGTGGAGAGTTAATTATCAGATTGGAGGAGATATTAAAAATCAATCCATATTCTGCATTTTTTTGAGATTTACAACCATTACCTAATTTAGATAATTATAAAATAATATTAGAATTGAATCCAACAGTGGATCAATGAGTATTTAATATTCCTAGTATATCACGAGGAGGTGCGATATGGATTGAAACTTCTGATTCTGATTAGATATGTCCAAAGCATATTCAAATAAAGATGGAAGAATGCAAATCATCAAATATTATTTTGATTGTTATAATGCATTACATGACTTATTTTATTTATTTCTTTTCTAATATATAGTATTATACATTATTTTTCATTGTATCATATATATATATGTGTGTGTGTGTGTGTGTGTGTATTTTTCAAACAGGGCATGTATTTATGCATATAATGGTTTATTTCTTTTCTTTTATCCAATTATAAGATAGAAGAAGCGAAAAAGAAGCAATGTTTCTTGTCAATAGTATTATTATTACAAGAATCAAATTCAAGATCATGGTCACTGAATGCTATTACATATCGAAAGACTACTCCAACAATATGTTGTTGATATGTACGTTAGGATTGAATCAAGAGGACTTGACTTCCATCGAAAAAAATAATGGGCAAAATCGATTACGAATGGAATTATTTCAAGGATTGGTTGATAGTTTAATGCAAGGTGAATCATTATCATCTAATGTAGGGAAACGAGTCATTCTGCCGAGCTCTTTTATTGGCAAACGATGAAGGTATATGGATGCTATGGCATTAGTGCAGCGGTACGAAAAATCAGATATATTCTTAACAATGACATGCAATCAGAATTGACCCAAAATTAAGAATAATTTATTGCCCATGGATACAGTTGATAACCGGTCAAATTCAGTCTTATGTATTTTTCGTACAAATTTAGAAGTATTAAAAAATGAGCTATTCAAAACGCAAGTTTTTGGAAAGGTTGCTATGCATACCTTGTGAGGGCCCCAAAATTCAGATTTTATTTCAAAAATGCCTAATATTATTTATATTATGTTTATTTATTGAAATATGAGTAAATATATGTTTAAAGTGATTATTTTCCAATTTAGAGAATTTTATACGAATTTATTGCCGGTGTGGGTGGTTTGGCTATTTTAGCGTTAAAAATTGTTCCGACACGTGAATAGTGACTTGGACTTGAAACCGAGCATATGTAGTGATATTTTGGAAATATTATTAAGGTTAGACAGTGTTGGAATGGATTAAAACAAAGTTAGACTGTCACGTGTGTGACATAAAGTGCCCAAAAAGCACTTTTCCCCAAAATAAGGAAAAATGCACTTTTTGTCACTTTTTAACCTTGACTTCTTGCAACCTTGGAGCTCACTTTTCAGCTGCAATTTGGGAGTAGAGAGAGAGGGAGCAGCCGAGAGAAACAAGGGAGAGAGAGAGAAAGTTGCCAACTTCATCTTCTTCATTTTCTTTCCTTTCTTCCATCAAGCTTCAAGCACCATTGGAGGCCATCATCTTCTCAAGATTTGCAGCCGTGGGAGAGAGGAGAGAGAGGGAGAGCTGGTCCGAGAGCTTAGAGGAGAGAAGGGAGAGATTTTGCCAATTTCTTCCATTTTCTTCCATCGACTCTTCTTGAAGTTTCAAGCCCATCAAACACCATCATCCTCTCCACTTCTTGCAGCCGAGAGAAAGAGGTAAGAGAGAGAGAGAGCTGGTCCGGTTTTTAGAGGAGAAAGAGAGAGCCGTGAGTGAGAGAGAGAGAAAAGAAAGAGAAGGAAAGCTTGGGTGGTTTGTCTTGAGCTTAATCTTGAGTTTGGAGGAAGAAATCAACTTCAAACAAGTAGATCTACGAGAAAACTTGGAGGGTCTCGAGGTTTTGGAGCTTAGGACATCATCTGTGGGTGGAACTTCACCAGTTCTACCTTGATCTTACTAGATCTGAAAAGATCTTGAGGTATAATCTTTAAAGTTCTTAGCTTTAACTTTATTAGCGGTAGATTTGTTAGATCTATGGTTTATTTTGATAAGAATGCTTATGTATGAAGCATTTGAGTTGACTCTTGGATTCCCAACCTAGGTAGCGGACTTGAGGTGGATTTTAGGTAGTCACTTGAGGACTGTTTGGAGTCTAATGTTATTTGTGAAATATATGATGATATGGTTAGAAAAGTAGGTTTTGTTGTTGAGGATTTTGAAGGAAAATAGATGTGATGGCGAACCCATGCTTGGTAAATTTAATACTTGATTTCGAAATTTGTGTTTGTTCTTGAAGAATTTTCTTTTGAGAAAATATGGGTTTTGTTCATTTGTGAGTGTGTGTTTGAGTGGAGGGATGTTTGAATTTTAAAAGATGAAAAGTGGAGTTTTTCATGAATTTGAATGAAAAGTGTCATTTGAATGAATTTGGGGTTTTACCATATTTTGGTCAAATTTTATGTATTTCGAATATAAGAACTTGGTATGAAGTATTTTAAATTAATGTATAGTTTTGACTATGAGTAAGTGTCAAGTTATTTTGAAAATAATGATTTTGAGGTTTGAGACCTTACTATTTCAACAAAGGTAATTTTAAATATGGTCCAACCACTTAGTAGTGAGGATTTGGTGCTTTTGAGTAGTTAAGTTAAGACTTGGAACATGAGATTTTGGGCTGGTATCGATAGTGGGACTTTGGCTCGTGGTCAAGACTTTGTCGAGGGTGAACCAAACTAAGTTTAGCGCTTCTTCTTTACTCACTAGTTTGAGTGGTTCGAGGTGAGTGTTCAAACTCCCTTTTTAAAAAGAAATCTTGCCATGGTTTGTAAATGAATGATTTGTAAAATGATTTGCTAGTATTTACCAAGAAATGATTTGTCACTATTTCTAAGTAAAATGCTTTTAACCGTGAAATAGCTTATAAAGGATTTGGGAGTGATTTAACTCCCCCTCAAATGAAATCTGGCAATAGTTTTCAAATGGATGATTTATTGAAAAGATTTACTATCATTTCCAAATGAAATGCTTTACAAGTGAAACCATTTATGAAGAGTTTATGGATGTTCAAATCCATTTTTAAATCAAATGTTTCGCTACTACGTGAAAATGACTTGTGATACGATATACTCAACTTATACTTGCAAAGAAATGAGTTTGTGAATATCTCCCGTATGTTACGTGAATTATATACTTGTTTCTAGGCGAGTGTGTACTTTACCACACTCGACCTAACCGTTAATCTTGCTCAACCGTCTACACTTCCATTGCTTGCATATTACTTGTTTCCTTGATTGTTTTGTTGATAACTTGATTGTTTGATAATGGTGTACCAAGGAGCATTTTACCACCAGTCCGATGTGTACCTTATCGCATCGTTCACTACTTGTAGGTCGATGTGTACTTTATCGATCGACTAACGGGTCTCAAGACCCTTTTGCTAGAAAGTTTATCTAAGACCACCTTCTTGAGCGATCGGTGGGTCAAAAGCCTACTTGAGTACGCCATTAGTGTGGCGGATAGGTTGGAAAGCTTTATCTTAAAACAAAACTCCTTGGTCTTGGTGATCATTACTTGTGCATGATCAGAGGCCATGTGTACTTTACCACATTGGCTGAACAAGGCCTTTCCCCTTCGTATCGGCCTATTCTGAGCCGGCCGACTCGGTCGGGTAGGTTGGTACTTGGCACGGTATACTCGGTATTACCACCGGAGGGATAAGGTGATGGCCGGTTGCGGGGGATTGATCGAGTTATAAGGTGAAGTGGACTAAAAATAGCTCAAGTGAGCACCGTATCCTTCCAATACGGATTTGATTGTGTACTGAATTACTGTTTACGTATGTTGTTATTAAAGTGAGTATTGATGAAATGATTGCTTGAAAACTCAATTGTTTTACAAAGTGATTGTTAACTCAAAAGTCCATGAATTTCTTGCTTTTACTAGACATTCACTGAGCTCCTAGCTCACCCCAAAAATGTTTTATTTTCCCCCACAGGTCTCGAGACGTTGGATAGCGTGCATTGTGATCCTTCTTAGTGTATGTGGCCGGGTTAATTCTTGTACCTTTTGTAACCATGGATGGATGGACTTTATTATACTTGGGCCTGTGAGATGGTAATGTGGTTGTACTCTAAGTACTTTGAACTGTAATTTGGGAATGAGTGTTGTAAGTTGAATTTCATTGTGTAATATTTGTGATTTGGATTGGAATGGTTGTTTACAATCACTTTTGAAGTATTATTGGTTATTCTAGTGAGTGAGTCCTGGCGAGAGTTGGGCAGGCACTCCACGGATACCTTAGGGTACGCCCTAGGGAGAAGTGGGGTCGTCACATACCTATGTTGTCAAATTCCAGAAAAAGAGAATTGCCTCATGCTCATTTCTTGATTATTCTAAAGTAAGGAAGCAAGATGTATACTCCTATAGCTTATGATTGTATTATTTCTGCTGAGTTGCTAGATCCTGTTATAGAAAAATATCTATATTCTCTTGTTGTCAAACATATGATGTAAGGATCTTGCTGGAGTACGAATCCTAAATGTACTTGTATGCTATTAAAGATTGATTGCAAAGACAAATATCTAAAGTAATTTACTCAGGTAACTACTCATGCTTTAAACTCATATCTGATATATCAATGGCCAAATAATAAACACTTAGTAAAGATTCATAATTATACTCTTGATAATCAGTGGCTTATTTCTTATAATCTATACTTATTATCAAAATTTAATTGTCATATTAATATAGAAATATGTTCCATAATTCAAGCAGTAACATATACCTATAAAGTTCATGATAGAGTTCTTTATCAACTTACTAATTCCGAGTCAAATGAATCAATAGATGAATCATGGAAGATGGGTTGCTGCTGTAGAAGCTCTATGGCGCATATTTGCTTTTGATATGAACCAAATCCATCCCGTTGTCATGCTATTACAAGTTTACTTAGAGAATAAATAGGCTATGGCTTTTCCTGAGAATGGGTTATTACAAGACATAATTAACAATCCAATTATGTTAAGAAACATGCAAATAGAATTTTTTAATATGAATGCATCAGATCAACATGCTAAGAAACTTAATTGTTTATATACTGAATTTCCTGAACATTTCTCATGGTGTGCTCAAATAAAAAGTTGGCATCATTGTAAAAATAAGCATACAATTGGTCAAATATTAGGAGCTCATCCTTCTAAGGAAGAACATACTATCTTCAATTATTACTCATGCATGTTAGAAAACCAACTTCATTCAAGAACTTAAGAACCATTAATAGATATACTTGTTCAACTTTTAAAGAGGTTCCAAATATGTTTGGCTTATTACAATCAAATGAAATAACTAATTTATCTCTTCAACAAGTTGTGATTTACCAAATGCCATTTTAATGACATCTATTTGCATCAATATTAGTATATTGCAATCCAAAGAATTCTGAACAGCTATGGCTAACTTATAAAGATTTTTTATCAGATGATATCTTACAAAATAAATCTCCGTGAGAAGATGCAACAGAAGTCAAAGTTCTTGACATTATTAATGATCATTTATGTTGCATAGGAAAGAGTTTAAAGGATTTTCATTTACATAAATCAAATTATATAGAGAAGTGGCATGATTTAATAGCAAAGGAGATTCAGACTGCTAATCTTTCAACTATCGATTCTTTGAATGATGATCAAAAATTACTTATAATGAAATATTATATGCCATTACTAATAATCATCTAAAAGCCTTTTTCATTAATGGGTCTGGAGGAACAAGAAAGACTTTTTCATATAGAGCTATACTTGCAAAAATTAGGTCACAGTAGAAAACTGCTCTTCTAGTAACTTCTTCAGGTATAGCAGTTTCTATCTTACCTGGTGGATGAACTACCCATTCACGATTTAAAATCTTATTATATAATGAAGATTTGACAACTTGCAATCTTGGAAAACAAAGTGCAACTGCATTTGGTGGCAAGATTGTAGTATTTGAAGGTGATTTTCGTCAAACACTTCTTGTTGTGACAAAGGGTAGTAAAAAGGATATACTTGATGCATGTTTAGTAAGTTCGTCCATCTGGCCTCAATTAAAAAAGTTATAGTTACAGCAGAATATGCGAGCACATCTTGATAGTGCGTTTTCTGAATTCTTAGTTTGAGTTGGAGAAGGCATTGAGAAAATAAAAAAGAATGATAAAATCAAGATTCTAGAAGTGATGCATATATCTTTTGTAAGTGATGATTCATCTTTCAATGTATTAGTGAATGCAATTTTTCCTAATATGAAAATTTTCTTAAGAGATTCAAGTTCAGTCATGAATCGAGCTATCCTAACAACAATGCATGACTATGTCCATAACATCAATAATAAATTATTAGAAAGGTTTTCTAGAGGTAAAACCTCAATAATCAGAGAACGTGATTTCCTAAATACACTCATTCATAAGGGCCTGCCTCCATATCGACTTCAATTAAAACTGAATTGTCCAATGATGTTTATAAGGAATATTAATCTGTATGTAACAGAACTCGATTGTTGTGCAACAGCTTCCAAAATAATGTCATTCAAGTAGAGATTGCCCTATGTTTCATTTGTAAGAAAAAGTGTTTTTATTTCTCGAATTCCATTAGAATGCTCAACTGATGAATTTTCTTCTGTCCCTTTTAAAAGGATACAGTTTCTACTAAGATTGTGCTTTATTATGAAAATTAATAAAGTTCAGGGACAAACACTAGACCATGTTGGATTGTTTTTAAAAGAAGCACTATTTTCACATGGATAATTATATGTAGCATTTTCACAAGAAAAGATGAGTAAAAATATTAAAATTCTTATCAAGTTAGAGACAATCTTTTCTGTGAAGAATGGCTATACCAAAAATATTATTTATAAGGAGATCTTTTCACTTGCTGGTCATTAATCTATTTTATATCATCTTTTTTATGCCTTTCTTTCAATTTCATATATATATATGTGTGTGTATGTGTGTGTGTGTGTATTAGTTTACTACTCCATAAATATGATCTCTTATTCAGTTACATTCATATCTATGAAAATCTTGTTTCATTCATGCTATATAAATACTTTTAAAGAAAATATTTCTTTATTATTAATATATTAGGCCATTCATTTTTAATAAAAAAAAAACCTGTTTATTTCCTTCAATTATAGACTGTTATCTATACTTATTTCTATAGTCATATGCTTCATAAATACTTATCTATTCTTATTTCTCAGTTTATCTAATGTTCTATCATTGTTCGTAACTTTCAGTATTGTTCATAGCTTTTAGTGCTCCAAAAACTAACTCAACTCTATCTATCATAGATGAGAGATATTAATCACTTTACTATACACTATGTAGGTATATTTCTTTTACATGCTGTCTTATCAAATTCATTCTCAAATCTGATATGCGATTATTCACCATTTTTAGTAACTGGTTTCCTTATATAGTGCTTTTAATATTTAGCAGAAATTTTCTTGTTTTAGCTTTTGTCATAGGTCAGTATCTTTCATTTTTTTTTTTTTTTGCATGTTTCTATTATTTTTTGTTAGACAGATTTTAAGGATTGAAGAATTCTTACATTTTTATAAATTAATATCTCTGTAATCTTTCAAAAGAACAAACACATTCCATAAATGTTTTTTTCTTTCTCTCCCTCAAAATGTGTCTTTTTCCTATACTTAATGGTTCAGCTCCTAACCATTTATTTCTTTGTATTAAATTAAGTACCTCATTTTTTCTACTACGAGTGATTTATTTCTACACTTTCTATTATCCCAATAGCCTCTTTATTCGATATTCTAATACTCACTTTTTACTAAATTGGCTGAACCCATGAACTACTTTAGTAACTAAGTATTCTATGCACTTGTGTTTCTATTTACATAAACTAATACTTTTAATAACTAACCTCCCTATATATTTATACTCACTGTTAGATTACATACTATACAGTAAAACTATCCATATTACCTTATGAATTTCATAATTATATACAGTTGAACACATCATTAATATATATTTCATGATTAATCTAATTTCCATATATTTCCTAACAATTCTTGATTTTCTGCCCATTAGAGCTACTATTCTTCTATTTGCATTCCATTTTTTCTTTACTTTCCATTTTCTACATCTTTATATTGTATTATTCTATTATGAACATAGAATTCTATGTCCATATACTTGTTAAAAAAACAATTTTGTATCTTCTCAATAACACTTAGAAATGCAAGATCATTCAATATTTAATATGCATCTTTATTTGTTATGAAGCTTACGAACATTTGTTTCTATACAGTTTCTAGCCTATTTATTATTTGTTTATGATTTAAAACTTCCATTCTTCCAAAAACTATTAGTAACTAACATCTCTTATAAATCTAAATCTATTATGTTCCAACTATACTTGATATTATATTAATTTATACGTATCCTTGTAGCCTCTTATCTATCTCATCTATTTGCTTCCAAGTCCTATTTTACCTTTACTTGCCTATATGCTCATTATTTTGTGCCTTGTTGCAGCAAACGGAGGGAACAAAAGTGCATTCTCATCCCTAACATCACAAATAATAACTAGAACTAGTTTGCTAAATTATTGGTTGTAGAAAAGACTCCAATATGTTATAATAAACGAGATGGAGCATCTTATACACGATTAGTTCTTGTAGATACTATGGTAATATATATTCTAGGTAGAAAACTCAGTTCTATCTCTGATTAGTTTCTTAAGCGATGTACTCTATTTTTATATTTTCATTGTCGAATCACTTACTTATGTGTATTTTTTATACAGAAAATCACTGTCTAAGGAACAATTTACAAACTTGACATTGATGTTATTGACCCTAAGCTGCAGCTGCATTGCACATATTATATTAGAAGTGTATAGGTAACAAAGATAACATTTCCTTTCTGTCGAGCGTCATTGGATTACCAATTATCAATGTCTAGGCGAACTTTCATCCATTCCATTTAAAGAGCTTGATACGCATATTGGAGATGGTTTTGCCAAAATAAGTAAGTTCAGTTCTAAAACATTCTAATCTTCTATTATTCAATGCTTTATGCATTTATAATACTTGCTCTAATTAACAATTGCATTACCATATTTTGTAGATCTACTCTGTATTGCTCTCCAAGCCTTCCCTCCAGGTACTATCTTTCGAATGAATAAATCATCAACCATCCAAGAATTCGTTGTTGTGAATCAAGAGTAAGAATTTTATTTTTCATACTTATTTATTTCTTATTATGCATATAATATATAAAACATATTGTGCATATAATATATAAAACTTATATATCAGTAGAGGCACTTAATATAAAACTTATATAAAACTTATTGCTCAATGTATTAAAAAAGCACTTACATTCTCAATGTGGGCTGAGTTTATATCAGTAGAGAGAGCAATGTTAAAATCAATGATTGCTCAACATCCAGTCATTATCATAACATGAGCAAAAGTCAATCACCATTACTTGATCCATCGTTGCTTTGTTGATGTAGATCAATATGCCAGCACATTTTGATTTTAAATATAAAATATAGTAAACGATTTAATTCACGAACATATAGGATAAGTATCTTACAAAATATCAAGATAAAGAAGCCCTTAGATTTATTTATGATTTTTGAGGAGCCATATACATATAAAATGCATATATACACAAACAAAATATAATATGGATAATTTTTTCATACACTGTCAGTGTATAATTTTTTTTACACTAGCAGGTTTGAATTATGCCATATAACACAAATTTAAATTTGAAATTCGAGTCATCCACTTATGGCATGTATTTAAAACTGCTAGTGTAAAAAAATCACTACACTGTCAGTATATAAAAAGTTAATCCATATAATATATAGATACATATATATTTTATATAAATACAGATAAAACACAACTTAGCACTACTTTCTCCACTTAATTAGTTTACATCTTCTATTCATATTAAAGCAAAAGAGAACAACCACTATGCCTACCAATGACAACCCTACTAATAAAACATAATCGGCCTACAAAACATCTTCAAATCTACCATTTATAATCAATCTTTCTTATACTATGAAATTACATATACTAGGAGTGATATTCCTGTGAAAAAATTACCTCTTAAAAAACAACTTTATTATTTCTAAACATATACCATAACAAATAATATTTAATTTAGTAAACGGTCTACCATAAAAATGACTAATCCCGGGTCTGCAAATTAATATAAAAGGGTGTCCTCCTCCAACAACCAAAATCACTTAATATATTAAAAATCAAACATAAGAATAAAAAATCAATTTATAAAAAAATTTTACTAAAAAAATACCTTTCATTCAATATAAAAAAACTCCTGAACACGCATATATCTTGTCTTAAAAGGAAAAATTTGCACTGCTAAAACCCCAATAATGATAACCAGATATATATATATATATATATATATATATATATATAATCATGATAACCAAATATGATATAATAATATAGTTAGTCCACAACTTCAAAATGAATAAAAAAATGCCTAAATTGGAATCATGGCAATGTCTCAGTCCACCTAGACTTGCAAATGAAACAAAGTGATAAATATGGCTTTGTTTGGATTCCTTGTTTTTACCCCTATTTTTGAAAAACTGTTTTTCACACCCCAAATACTACAGTAAAAATAACCCCAAAAACAGCAATTGTATTTCACAATATTCTATGGTTTTTTTTTTTGCTATTTCTTTTTTCTTTTCCATTTCTTTTTCCTTTTCCTTTGTCTTCTCTCCCCTCTTCATCTCTCTTGACGACAGTTTTTTTTTCTCTTTCTCTCCTCTCCCCTCACCACCCACCTCTTCCCTCCCACACCCACCCCTCTTCCTCCCTCCACCCTCCCCCTCTCCCCCCCTCCCACCACCTCCCTCCCACACCTAGGGAGGAGAAGAGAAGAGGAAAAAAAAAACAAAAACAAAAAAACTCTTCCGGTCGCCGGCGGTGACGGTCGCCAACGACGTTGCCGGCGACATTGCCAGGAGACAAGAAGAGGGAAGAGGAGAAAAAAGAAATGGAAAAAGAAATGGAAAAGGAAAAGGAAAAAGAAAAGAAAAAGAAAAAAGAATTTAAAAAAAAACCAATCCAAATACATCTACAGTAATTGTTTTTCGCTACAGTAATGCTACAGTACTGTTTTTGAAAAATAACTTCAAAAACAGCTAATCCAAACGGATCCAAGTGGCAGTGCAAGGAGACTATCAACTAACTGAATAAAACTATTTTGTGTTATCACTAATTCAAAAGAAATTGTTCCAATTCTGATCCAATTACTTAGTAACGTATGAATACTGTGACATCCAATATCATATGTAGAATATAATTGCAACATCTCATCCAAGACAAGAACATCATTGAGAAAAACAACTGCTTGAATCCAATCGCCCTAAAAAATTTTCAAAGCAAAAAAATTATAAATATAAACAAAACATAGAATGAACCCAAAAAACTCACAACTATAACTTACCAAAGGTCAGTAAATACAAAATAGTGATACCTCTGACCCATATAATAGCTATGTCAAAAAAAGTTTTTTTCTACTACAACAACTGGAATAACCCACCAATAAACATTATCATCTAACTGACTAATTGAAATATAATTCAACTCCATATCTACAAATGAAACACCTTTTTACTATGACATAATTATTATACCACCACTATCTAAGAACAAACTCCTATACTCTTATTACCAGAGATTTATTGTATTTCTACAAAAAGCCCAAACTATCAACTACTTAAACCTTACAAAAAAATAAATAAAGAAACTATGTACTATGCACTTCTTACTCGTTAACCTTACATTCCTACACTATATATAAACACTCCCCAACCATGTAGACTACCCTACTATCATAACACCTTTTATCCAAATAGCAACCAAATTGCCACATGTCAGCTCATTTGAAATATTTGGCAACCATGCATATATAGAGCGAGATGTTCTTGCATCATACATCAACATTTACCACAACTCATCGTATATTGATAGCACAGAGTATAGCCCCTTTATAATCATATTTAATTCCTACACACTACGTCTAATAGGATAATAGTAGGATGACAAGCACTGCAACCCTTAAAGTCACAAGCATGATGCCAACTAGTTACTAGGCATCCTATACTTTTTCTCTTCCCAATATTTCTCCATCTCCTTTGTTGTTTCATATAAAGCCTTCCATGGTAAAGGTACAAAAGTTTTATGCAACCAAGCCCTTATCAAAGACCACCATCAACTCTCAAAATGGCAAATAATAAATGCATATTGACAAACTCTTTTCAATTATAGTAAAAATTCGCAACTTCGAATTGTTCCAGTTTTTAATAAAAAACCACTTGCACATAAAACCACTTGATTCACGACTCAACCAAACCTAGCAACCATGTCAAAACCAACTATCACAAAAAGAAATGTAGTTCTTCCTTGACTGAGTTCACTAATTTTTTATGTTTTAAGTACTTTGACATCGACTCATAAACAAAAAAATAGAGTTTCATGTTCAATGTATGAAATTAAGTTGGATGTTTAGATCTTAATAATATTAAGCAAAACTACAACTTAGAACAAATTCAACTTAGATTCTTTTTTTAGCCGATTAACCGCAGGCTTTTAAATTTTCTTTTAATATGACTTCTCATCCATCCAACTGGACTATAATATAAAACTCATCAACGTACAATTAAACCATTCCACGGTAACAAACCACTTACCAAATAGGATCCTTATATCCGAGCAGCCTGATGCGTAGCATCAAGCCCCAAAAACTAGTATGTTTAATATGTATTGCGTATGTCTTTGGGTCATTAGTTATGTGTGTTTTGGTGTTAGTTTGAGTTAAAGGAAATTACTTCTAGTTGTTTTTATAATTTAATATTTTGAAGGAAAGAAAAGTTAAAAACCAATTGAATTGATACTTCAAATATGCATTTTTCTAGGCACTTGAGAAGTAGTGCAAGTGGTACTTTCAAGTAGCACAAGTTGAGTTGGTTGATGATATTGAACGCAAATTGCTTTGGAAACTATGGAAAATACACGAAAGTATTCAAGGAAACTCGCGCCGGTTGCGTAAAGGAAGCCAAAACCAGATTGTTAAACCGACTGTGGTCCGCCAGGAATTTAAGGGGCGGGATCCATGTTTTGTTACAATAAAATGTAATGTTTTGGCAACGGATAATCACAGTTTTCACCCCTGAACCATCACACAATTGAACTTTACTACCTAAAACTTGAATTTTTGAACCCTTTTTTACCCTCAGAATCCTGAACTTAACAATGGGAATAAATCTAAAAGTCCTCCATTGACCATTAGACTAATACCAATGATTGAATTTTATACTTAACTATTTTGAACTTGCAATTTCTAGCATAATTTATTCTATTCAAGATGACATTGATGGGATAAAGGGTGCTTGCGACTGATGTGTACTAATATTTAGTGAACTTTCAAAAATAATGACTAATTTTTAACAATATCCCGGAATGAGTTTGTAGGAAACTCTATTACCTTTTTCTTTTGCTTCCTTTTTCATCAAAAATCATCATCCCTTTTACACCATACACCAGACTACTTCCATGTACTCTCTTTTTTTTTTTTTTTTTTCATGTGATTTCATGAGTTTCCACTCTTCTCCCACAAAAGTTCCACTTTTCTCACAAAGGCTAGCTGTAACTTCAGGGACAAAAAATTTCAACGGTTGAAAGTGTCCTTCCATAAATACATGGCCGGCTCCAATCAGTTTCACGGCGCTGGAATTGTTTTGACTGTAGTGACGTACCAGAAGTTATAATTTCAAGGTAGTTAAGTGTCAAAATTCAAAGCGTAGGGAGCAAAGTTTAATCAGGTGATACCATGATAATTTAGGAAGCTACAATTAACCCTAAATATCACAGAGCATAATTAACTATCACTTTGCGACAGAAGTTATGGATCTTGTCAATACATTCTTCATTAGCATCACCTTTCAGAATTTATGGATCTTGTCAATCCAGGCTTGAAAGTTATATATCTTCCCTCACCTGCTTGCCCAACAGGTAACAATTTAAATTGGCTACCAAAAGGCCATTGGGAGCGTGAGAGGGGAGGGGTTGACTTGAGAGTGTGGGAGCAAGATCAGGTAATCCAATCGTTAGAGCCTACAACAGCGTCCAGGAGATGGAAATAATTTCAAATTCTGTGAATGAGTTACTCAGCTAATAAATATTCTTTAAGACACAACAAAAAAGCAGCAGCAAGCAGAGGTATTAAACAAAAGTACAGATTAACACCCCTCCCCATGCCCCGCTGTAGGTGTGCAAAGTATAAGTGTCAATTTTGCCGCTCTTTACATTTGCTTCAAAACTCACTATATTTTTGAGCCTACGCTTCTCGCAAAATGTGCATCTTCACCATCAAATCCTCCTCCCTTTCTCTTAACTCTATACCGATCCCGCAGGTTTTCCAGTTGCCTTCAAATCAACACTGCAATGCTGCTCTTCCTTCCCCATTGATTTCTTGCCTTCACTTTCATCAGTGCTCCCGTTACATTCTTGCTGCTGCACCTTTTCACTAACAGCAACTTTTGGAGAAGCATTGTCAACTTTTGAATTCCCCTCCCTTTCGTCCTTTTCTGCAAGGGACAATGCCTCCACATTAGCATTTTCAGTTGCTGTGGTGGATATACTGGATTGATTTGTTGAATTACCAGAACCAGATGGAGGAAGAAAAACTCCAGTGCCAGGGACTGGCAAGCGAGGAGGAGGGTGCCTCGGAGGGGCTGCAGGCCATGCAGCAGTAGCAGGAGCCAGAGCAACAGGTGCAGGAAAAGGTATGGCTGGGGCAACTGCAGCAGGGACAAAAATTGGTTGGATGCCATTTGGAGGTGGTAATGGTGGACGAGCAGGTGGAGCTGGCAATACACCGTTTGTGGGCACTGGACCAAAAGGCTTTGGGCCAACAGGATGCCGAACATGATTAGGTGACCTGCTTGGAGGTGGAACCCAGTGAGAAGGAACTGAAGCAGAGGAAGGAAAACGTTGAACATCGCTGGATGTAATCTTCTTTGGCTGTGACTTTGTTAAGGTGACAAGAATGCGCTGTTTCCGGATGGAGGGAATTGCATGTCTGGCAAAATCTGAGGATCTTCCTTCAAGTAGCATCAGGGATCTACAACATTTTCACGGTAGAAAGTTAATAGATTAACACATTAAAAGATCAAAGCACACTTAATTCTAGGATCAGAAGTTACAAAACTATAAGCTGACAATGAAACTCTGATAATGATTCCTACCGAAAAGCTAAAAGTATCATATAAGAGTGGCTAGGTACTGATCAATCTTCAGACAAGAACCCATTACATAAAAGAAATACCGTTAGTTAATGCATCCCAACTTGCAAATAACAACAAATTCCCAAAAAATTGTCGCAGCAATACTCAAAGCTCCAAGGAAAAGCCACTCCCCAACAGGAAGAATAAATGAAAAGAGTCCCATTGAACTCATCAAGACAGCAAATAGAATACATGAGAAACAAAATTAACAGGGGTAAGAGCAGTACCCAGGTGTAAGAGAAAGTCTCAAGGATCCTCTGTAATCCCCGGGATGATCTATCCCAATTACCTTGCCAAATGTCATTTCACAATCTGTCAAGAACAGCACACACACTGGCCTTCCGAACCAATGAGGCCATATATGTGGCTGCGAATGATCGCCCTGCAATTAAGCAAGAAATAAGTTGATGATTCTGCATAGAAGTGTCCAAATCTCGTGTATTTTTAAAAGGGAAATAGCAAGTTCAAACCTCATTGAATATGTCAACAATGCAAGAGTCCGGCTTCACGCTAACAACTTGCAAGGCAACCAAACGTTCGATAATATCTTCGAACAAGCTAGGGATTGGTTCCATTTTCCGATCTGCATATTAATCTTTAGTTCAATTAAGATACCAAAGAAAGTCATGATATAAATTCTCAGTGCAACAGCTAAGCAAAACATATTGTTTCACAATCAGCATTAATTGACCAATATGGACATGCCTTTAGAGGTCCCTGATGAAGCCTCATCTTCAGGTGGTGCATCTGCAATTTGCAGGCCAAATTGAATCATCTCCCTGCCATGACCCTTCATGGGTCTCCTAGAGACCACAAATGTTTGTCCTGCTTCTTGTCAAACAAGAAATGAGAAATCAAGACATTGTATACGAAGGCTGTCAAACTTGGAAAGTGTAAGAACACTGGTCCAAAATGCTACAACTGGTGGCATCGTCAACTGAAAAATTGGACACAATTTCTCATGAGCATTGTTATGACAGAGCTCCACTTTACTTTTTTGATGAAGCACTGTACCAGTCTATAGTAGATATCTATTAACCTCCAGCAACTAATCGCACAGGCATAATCGCAGAGACTATTAGCATGCTATAAGTTAGTTGGCATTATCTTAAAAGATGGAGTGCAGTTGCAGAAGCATACTCTCAGAGCTCAACCTCTTGTCCTTTAGTTGAACAGATACTGTCCATCAAGATTATGAGCAATTTCTTTTCTTAACTCCAATAAAAAAGGAGAAAATAAATTATAATCAAGCAAAAAAATGAAATTTTCTATGCTAATGAAATTCCACATATCTTGTTCTCAGAATATAAATCTAGGGAAGTTCTAGTTTCTTAACTCCAAAACTATCAAGGATGAAGAGTGATGTTTTGAGACATCAAGATTCTGTAGCACAACCCAGCTTGAAGATGGTCTAAAAGAAATGTTAGCTCAAACAGAATGCAATGTAAAATACTTTACCCTTGACTTCAAGCGAATCGTACTGAGATACTGTAACTACTGTAATACTGCTCGATGGAATGTTTTCTACTGTCTTTCACATTTTTAGGGGGTTAGGGTTTTGGTGTATTAAAACGTAAATGTCCCAGAATCAAAAGGGAAAAAGACTCCATGATGAGACCCAACACAAGCAATTATAACACAAGAAGCAACTAGGCTGATATTGTCCCAGCACTTGTGCTGCACTCCTTGAGCTGACATTATATACTGACACATAATATGCTACACAAATCTGAAAGAAAATCAAGCAAACCATAAAAAGGATGCGACCCTAAAACATGAGTAAATTAACAATCCAGTAGTCATCAGAAAGATAAAGAATAATGCTTCATTATCTTAGTCTATTAACCACACAGAAAGCCAAATACATGTCAAACGAATGCAATTCGTTACATGAACATACTAAAAGAACAATGCATAATAGAACACTTTTATGCTTATTTCAGTGTCGAATTCTGCACACTTCGTAAAGAACCATCAAATAGTCAGGGAAATTAAATATTAATAAGAATAAGGAACTTGCCTTGAAACTGTCCTCTTTTCCCAGCAACTCTAAAGTCATTTACCAATGCAGCAAGTTTTGAAACTTCTGAGTTATCAAGAAGTTCTTCGTATAGTTTCAGTCCATCAACCACATTAATCTGTAGAAGACTGGCCCATGTCAGTTGTAGCAAGGCTAAACAATTCAAAAAGTAAGACCTTGACAAACCAAAATCTCAAGGGCAGCGTGAGAGCAGAGAATTACCGTTTTTCCATCAAATGTCTCATTAGCAACAAACGTTTTTGGAATAATTGTAAGGTTCTGCTTTTGTTGTGGTATGAACTCAGAGTGAGTATCATTCTCCATGTTGCATGAACCTTCAAGAGCAAAAAAAATAAATAAAGGACATTAAAATCTATTTGTCATGCTCAAGTATACATCAGTGCAAGAAGGAAAAAGAAGACATGGAGGCACAAAAGCATATACACATATGCATATACATTCAGAACATAATGCATCAAAGGCGCAACAAATAGTGGAATAAAGTTATGCACTAGGATGTAGATATTCACTCAAAATTGAAGGAACTGCTATAACAAGTAAGGCTTGAGTCTCCAGACAACACTAAATATGGAAGGACCAACAATAACACAAACAGAAAGCACCTTTGAAGTTAAGAAACATGTCAATAATCTAAATTTTTCTCCCCAAGCTCTGACTCACCAGAGGACACTGCTTGTCTGCTTCCCGTGCTTTCAACTGAACTATCGACTTCAGGCTTGACAACTGCTTCTGTTCCAATACCAAGTAACTACACGTTAGCGCCATATTAGTTGAGAACTTCCTAACAAGAAAATGCAGCAAGAGAAAGTATTTCAGAGTATCTGAAATCTATGTCCAAGGTTTATGAATAGCAACAGACACAAGCTAATGCAAATACACTAACCATAACATGACACTAAAAGAATTCACGCTTTTCACCTTATGCCACTTGAGCAAACTCAAACAAAAAGACAGCAGATAAATTGCCAAATATAAGCCTCTTTCAAATTCATGAACAGAATTCCTTCAAAGGCAATAACAGATAATCCAGTTGTGTTAATTCTAGGTTAAAATGTCAAGAAACTGATAGATCTACTGCAAAGTAATGGAAACTTTTAAACTGTGGGCAATTTTCTGCTATGAAGATCACACAAATCTATCAGCTAACAGCTATAATAAGAAAAACAGTGAAAACATACCATCTATGCACCAATTGAGAAGCATGAAAGCAAATAAGGCAAGAGGCATGTCAATCTAAAGTGGATTCTCTAGATGTTCTAGACTTCTAGAATACTCAACATGCAAACAGTCTTTGAAAAAGTGTAGCTTTATTAAGTTAATAACTATAGGCAAGATTACCAAGAATTCTATCCAAAGACATAGGCAATGCTGAAAAAAAGGTCCACAAAACAACCAGCTACCAGTCAAAAAAATGAAAAAGGAAAAATATACTAGAGAGCAAAGGACATAAATTACTGCTTAGACTTTGTAAATTTCAGTGTTGATACCAGCAAATAAGCACAATCCAAGAGGAAACAAATAAAATGAATGAAAATAAAGATGAAAATGACAATTATTGCCAGGCCATTTCTAGCAAAAATATTCCCTAGAATCTTGGGTTAAGAAGGTACTTATATTTATTATGATTGCAGTTTTCTTCCAGTGCATAGATTAGGGCAACGTTAGTGTGTCTTGTCAAGATACCAAAAATTGATTAACCTCATATTTCACATGTAAATGTTGAGTGAAGTATACTATACCTCATAATCACTAAGAGATAACAGCCACGAACAAACAGAGAAAAAGAGATAAATACAAAATAAAAGAAATTTCGTTCAGAAGGCGTAAATGCAAATTACGAACATGCGATCTGCTCTGATAGTTAAAAACAGAAAAACAGAGTTTTTTTTTTAACCGTAAATAACAACCTTCCATTCACAATAAAATTTATTAACCACTCAACCGTATCTCATTATCAACAAATGGCAACTCAATTTCACTGACTATTACAACTTATCCAATACCTAATGTCATGTTGTTTACTCAGAAATGGAAATAAGTCCATATTGTAATCCTAATTACCATTCTACACGCATGAATGCAAAACAACCAAAAACCCTCCATCAAACAAGAAAAGATACACATATATCAATTGCATATAACCAATCATTACTTCAAAAACACTAAATCACAATCACATAAACTGCATCCAAAATGCATAAGCTTATTCTTTGACATTTGACATATACGTGACCAAATTTTTTTTTTTAATTTCTCAGTTCCCATTTCTCACCTTTCTTCTCCTCCACTTTAACATTCCCTACTCTTCCCTCACCACTCTCCAAGTTCTCATTCCCATTCACAGTCATTTCCTTACTGTTCACCGTAGTGCCTTCATAATTACTCAAATTCTGGCCGTGTTGACCTTCTTTCCCTTCTTTAAACCCCTCCCATCTCTGCCCTCCTCTCCCGACCCTCCTATACTCTTTGCCCCCTTTACCACTCCCTTCAAAAGCCCCCCTCTGCGGCTGATTCCTCCTCCATCCCACTTGCTGCAACGCATAAACCACGTCATTCACAGAAAAATACTGCTGCATATGCAAAACTGAATTCCAATTACACCTCCTTTGCTGTATACACCCAATCACCCCATCATACTCACCTGGCTCTCCAACTACCCTCAGATGATGACACAATGCATCAATTATTGCATTCGCCGCCGCGAATTCCCCCCTCAACCATAACATAAACCCCTCCCTCTCATCCATTTGCACCAAATGCTGCTGCCCCGCAGGCTGATAATTATGCCACCATTGCTGCCCCCTCCCCTGCTGCTGCTGCATCATCTCACCACCACCGCCGCCTCCCCCGTGCATTTTCTCCGCCACCACCGCATTCCCAGATTGCATTGCCATCAACATACAACTATACCTATCAATCTACCCGTCAAATTGATGTTAAAAACCAGCTCTTTTACTTATAAATGAAATCCTAAAAAATTTCGTCAACTCATTGCTGGAAGCAGATCTGGAAGAACCGTGAAAAGGGACTGTAAAACAAGCAAAAACAAGAAAAGGGTTGGCCTTAGATCAGTGAAAGAAGTAGACTTTGTGCGGTGCTTGCGAAATGTGTGTGTTTCTGTCTGTGTTTCTGTGTGTGAATAAAAAAAAAAAAGTTTGTTGGGAAGTGGGGTTTTAGTTTTTAGATCTGGGGTGGAGTGAAAATGGGAGTGACGTAATTCTGTACAACTCTACATATGGTCTAGTGTGTGTCTTGTAGGGTGTGGAAGTGTGTGTTTGAAGATCTAGGTTTAAGAACAAGGGAAAGAAGGGAGGGAGGAAGATGGAGAATTGGCTTAATCAGCACGCGGAAAATGGAGGAGAAAATTTGCAAGAGAAGCAGGAATTGTTAAACGAAAAATGTAAAGAAGAATAAAAATTGGTGGTTTTTATCACTTTTATGGTGCTGTTGGGAGTCTGTACTGAAGAGTCTCAAAATGGAGGCTGGTGGCTCCCTCCCTGCTGCCTTCTTGGCTGCTTCTTCTTTTTGTTTCTTCCTTTGTTTTGTTAAATTTTGCGTTCGGCCTTGTTTGGACGGGAGTTTTTCAAAGAAAAATAGTAGATTATTTGGGACAATTTTGTGAAAAAATACTGTAGCACCTTTTTTAATGTGATGTATGTGATGTATGTGAAATAAAAAGGTGGTTGAAAATTATATCGATGATATAAGTAAAAAAATTTTGGGTAAATATTATAAATCCAAACAAACCTACTACTTTTTTGATGTGATGCATGTGAAGTAAAAAAGTGATTAAAAATGTATTGATGACGTTAGTAGGGAAATAAGTCAAGTAATTGGCTATCCAAACACATTTTCCAAACATCTTTCTCCCTCACAGATATCAGTTCACTACGGTATATTTTTCCATGAAAAATCCAAAAAATAGCAATCAGACAATTCTTTTTTTAAATTTTCCACTTGTAGTATTGGGTTTTTTTTATTATAATCATGGACTTTTTTCTGAATAGTAATTGCTTCGGAGAAAAATAAGTTGAGTGTGTAAAGGGGAAAAAAATTATGTACCTATGACTTGGATTACGGTGTTGGAAAGTCGAACCAATAACTCAATTATAACACAGAGGGAGTTCAACCTCATAACGATAATTGACTGCTAAGATGAAGAAAGGTTTGGAATATATATAATTTTCAAAGTCTAATAGCTTGCGTGAGAAATAAAAGTTTTAGCTATAGAAGCTAAACTCCCACTCTCATATGAAAGGGAAAAGAAAGGAGAATTACATAATTCAAAAGATAATTATTTTCGAATCTATAGCATAAGGTAGTATAATTTATACACTCGGACTCATTTTCTTCGTATTGTTGACGTGTATTGCTAATTAGATATATGTTTCAAACTACTGACAGTTTGATAATTTAATAGTGAGAATAATCAATCTTTTTAACGTAATGAACTACTCATAAACTTACTATAATTTGTGATTACTATAAATTTCCCTTTAGCATAATGAACTACTCACAAAATTAATCTCTTTAGAGTATGTAACTTTAAAAAAAAATTGGATTCCAAGCAATTTATTTGCTCATTTTTAAAGTTAGCTTAAAACACTAGTTATCTGTACCAAACTACACCTTATATATGGTGACATGATGTTGTGAGATTATCTCAAACACATGTCATACAACATACGTATAGCGTAGGCGTATTATGAATCTTTCATGTGAAAGGAGAGTATTCTAGGTGTGCACGGCTATCTTGGTAGTTGAGACAAGAGAGAATTAATAACTACAGTTTGGAAGTCGTGGAGCTAGACTTGTTTGGATTGCTATTTTTCATAGAATTTTTTTTAAATATATTTTTAATTATTTTTTTTACGTTATACACATCAAATACTATATATAATTTTTCTAAAAAAATTATAAAATAACAATCTGAACACCCTCTAACGGTACTAATTCTAACTTCAGGGTTTGTTTTGTTTTTTAACTAAGCATTTTGTGTAAAGTATAAGAGGAAATGTTGGAGTTGAATGATAAAACGAGAGAGGTTGTAAGTAAGACATCCTGAATTCAAAATTTTCCATTCATTTAAAAAAAAAAAGTGTGTAAAGTACAAAAGCCAAAAGTTGCATAACCTGTTTGGATTAGTAGCTTTCGTAGAAAATTTTGAAATATTCTCTTAATATATTTTTAATCACATTTTTACTTTACTTAGGTTACATCACTACGGGATAATCTTCTTAAAAAATTCTAAAATGTTATCGTCCAAACGGGTCTTGTGACAAAGCTACAATTTGACACTACCTGTCATCCAAGAATAGTTCCCAAGAGCTGGCAACCACGCTTTGGTCAAACATGAAATAAATTTTGCCTAATTTAGTTAGGCTCGCGTTGATCTACAGATAATAGGGATTAGTACTACAATAAACACTTCAAAATCATATTAGGCCCATAACCTGCAATTTTAGGAAGGTTTAGCAAAGCCAAAGGATGACAGATTGTGCCGCTGGTTGGAATCAAACAAAGAATTATTAATGTCGTGATTGAAATAAAGGATTTTCTTTCTAATTTGAGATCAATTAATTATTATAAGATTTAGTATTTCTGTTCCTTTTGGAAAGAAATCCTGTAACATTGTTTGGTTTTGTTCATTATTCAACTACCTGAAATTTGTTAGCAGATAATTTGCCATATAAGGGAGCCCCACTCGATTTCTTACGCTCTTAAAGCAGATTTTCAGTTCAAATAAAGTGGTTTTTTTTCATTATCCAAAAAAAAGTTAAAGAAGAATGTAATGACAGCCAATTTTAGGTACTAACGAAGCACAATGGTTCAAGTTGAGGACTTTGACTAATAACAAATTTAAGAGGAAAAAATGATGTTTATCAGTTTAAATAACTCTCTATTTTTGATACATGTAGAATCGAAGAAAATAATTTTTCTACATGTGAGTTGCTTATTGTAATTAATAGCTAGTATTATTTTCATCATTTATTAGTTAGATGGCGCTCCATCCGTTTCTATATGAGTGTCTTGAATAACCAAATCTCTTAGATTAAAAAAACCTAATTTCTAAAACTCACTAAAAATTTTATCTGAATTATCAAAATTACCCTTTTATCTTTCTTCATATTTTTAACTATTTTTATGTTTAATACAACAAACACGACATTTAATTTCTTATAGTTCCTAGAAAGTTTAGAGTATAAATAAGGATAAATTTGAAAAAAAATTTCATAAATGGTTTCTTGATGTGATAAAAGACAGATAATTGAAATATGAGTTTGGGATATTTAATTAGGAACAAAGGGAGTAATATTGTTAGGTTGTAAATTTTTTGTATAATGCCGTTGATCCCGCCATTGTACGTTAATCAAATTTTTATTAAAAGATTTTTTCTTGTCCGTTTAGGCTAATACATTGGACTTTGCTCTCAACCATGTCGAAGGGCATTGTCAAGACGTTGAAATGTGACTATCTATAACGAATTTAAGGGCCAACAGGCCCAATAAGGGGCTTTGGTCAATGTTTTGTGATGTTAATGAATAAATAGAAAGCTGTCCCCGGGATCCCAGGGCCAACAGTTTGATGGAACAACAATGAAAACTTGTGAATAAGAGATTAGCAGTTCATTGACTAGGCAACTTATGGTGGGTCCATCAATGAGGACGGATTGCTCGCTCGTAAAAGATTGTGTTGGCGAGTATTTTACAAAAGGTTCAAATTAGGATGGATAGGATGGATCAACGAGAATGGATCACTCTCGCGGAAAAAACTTTAATTTTACAATAGATGCAAAGGTTGTGACAAGCACATATTTTAAACCTTTGATAGTGACGCTTGAAACCACCTACTCTTTTTCAGGGAAAAAAATCCGTTCACCTTGAGAGTAGATGATGGACTATCACCCAAAAAAAAGAAAGAAAAGTGTCAATCAATTGATACGGTTATATTAAAGATATCCACAGTTATTAGAAGCCATTCACCTTCATTGTGATGAAATTAGCAACTAGGCCTCCAAGTTATAGCTATATGTACTAACCTGCTTTTTATCACCATCACAGAGCTGAGAACACATGAAAGTGAAACGCCAACTCCGCTCCTGTGGCCTTTTGAGAAGCAAGAGAAACGGTTGGAATTCTATGAAAGAGTCCCAAAAAGGTGTGCAAGTAGAATTGTAAATAGGTCATATTTAGATTGAAAAATATATAGTTGGAACTCATTCAACTCGGTATATCCTATCCCTTATATGTCTTTTTGAATTTCACCATCAACCATTAGGTGTAGGATTCGAATTGTGAAGGGAATTCTAATAGTTCTCTCTTGCTCAACGAGCCAACCCTAATAGTTAGGTTAGGTACATCCCATTCATGAAAATTAATCACATTGTTAGCATTTCTAATCCTTCAAATTAGACCAATCTAGTTAGTAAAACATTAGTAATACAGTAAGAAATTCCAACCATTACCTGACTCCTAGGACGTCTTTTGTTTTAGTAAAATAATGTAGATTAGTTATAGATTATGATAATGTGTATTATTATCTATTTATGTGGATATTTATATTGTTTGAATTGGGTCAGATACGGGTCTGAACCTTACTCATTGGATAGGCTTATCCGAGAGATTGCAAGATGTATGTTGACATTTTTTTTAGGTGCTTGAGAGGACTAATCTGTCTACTCCAATCTTACAAGGCCAGGCGTAGAAACACCCATAATGTCAAAAGAAATCTTGCTACGTAGAATTTGCGGTGGCACATCAAGCAGATGCAATCCTGGTTGTAATCTCAGACTATACTTGGCTAAAATATCTGCACATTTATTTCCTTCTCTCCATACATGCGAGAGCTTGCAATCCCATGGTTTCGGACTCATTTCTGAATTTCCATGATTGACTACTTTGTGGCTTTCTCTGTATCAGTTCGAGACCCGTTTTGGAGTCCGTTTCTAACTCCACCTTTGTCAGTCGGATCTCCCAAGCCAACTCCAGTTCTTGAGCAATTGCCCATAACTCAGCCGAGATGTTGCTGGCAGCCCCCAATGTATGTTGACATTTGACAACATTATCGTATTGCAAGCAGGCATTTGTGGATGCACTGAAACCAATTCTTATTACGTAAAAGTTGCAGAACACAACAAAACAAGTAGTTTTAAGTTGTCTTAACGTCAACAAGATATTCATGAACATGAACCTTAATCATAAATTGTTTCCACACAAGAGCCCTTGACTTAGTAGAATCTATTGCGTGTAATATCCCAAACATTTGAATAGAAGGAAAGTTATGCGGGCAAAGTTAGGTGAAGGAAAAAGGAAAATTAGTTTTCCATATATGCTTAGTTATCAAGAAAAATATTTGAAGTTAATGATAGTTAATAATAGTTATTACAATTTTTATGAGTAACAAATTATTTTTCTTCAAAATCCAACAAATTTTTGTAGGACATGAAGCGGAGGAAACTGCACGAAATGGTTTTAATATTCTTGCCAATCAATATGAAGGAAAAAATAATTAAATTTTCTTCATGTCTTCATACTTTTCCCAGCAAATAAACATTTTCTAAAGGAAAAGCAGGCCATAACACACACACTACATACATACATGTATGTATATATGTGTGTGTATTACATGCGTACTTGAAAACTTGTGAATAACATTTGATGTTACATTTCCAGATTTGCTACTTGAGCAATTTGTCTGTACATTTAATCCATTGTAATATCCTTAGTCCAATGGTGAGGGAAAACCTCTTTCCCAACCCCAAAACAAGCTTTCTTTAGGCTTCCTCTCCTTTACAATGTAGGTTAGTATAATAATAGGATAAATGTTATCGTTGTGGCAAATATACATATATATATATATATATATATAGATATAGATATCCTTAGCTCTACAGTAGTCAAATGAATCGTTTGGGAAAAATGCTTTCAACTCAATTAAGGATATCTTTCGACTTTTTCCTTAAAAATATCTACTAACATTGTTATGAAAGATTAACTCAATTAAGGATATCTTTCAACTTTGTCCTTACATATGTCTACTAACATTACAAAAGATTAATTTGCTCTAACAATTTTTGTAGAAAAATAAACTATTGTGATGTGACGTGTGTGAGATAAAAAAATTAAAAATTTGCTGAAAATTTTTCTATGAGAACTCGCAATACAAACAAGGTCTTACCTTTGAGTCTTTGACAATTTTCTTGCCTAAAAACTGGGGTTACAAATTTATTCAAAATACTAGAAGGGTTTCGGAGCACAGCCTGGGCCCACCAAAGTCAAATTAAATAAAATTTCAAATATTTTTCCTTATCTATCCAGATTGGAGCCTGTTGCTATATTTTCTGTATCAGGGCAACATTAAGCCACTATAATAGTATATCTGATGTCTTAATTTATCAACCCAGCATTTATAGCACAATAGAATATCAAATCATGTAAACTAATGAACACATTATTGATATAGAGCAAACTTATCATTGTCTTCCAATCATAGCTGTCAAGAGATAGACACAAGGTGTAATGTGTGACAACCCCACTTCCCCCTAAGGCTAACCAAAGGGTTAGCGGGATGCCTGCCTAGAACTCGCCAGGATTCAAGCATTCGAAATACTAACCCTAAAGGACAAATTCTAAAATCCACATTAGAATAGAGAATGAAAATTGTAAAATGACATTCAAGTTTAGAGTACAATCGTTAGCTCAAAAGCACCTAAAGTTTCAAATCATAACTTATTACATTCTCACGAGTCGAAATTACAAAAACCATAAGATAATACAATTTATACTTCTAAACTCGAGACAAAAGCCAAAAGCAGGTACTAGACCTATTTAGGTCTCTGGATTCTCGTCACCTGTTAAGGAAAAACAAAATGGGAACGGGGGTGAGTTAAAAGCTCGTGAATTTCCAAAAGAACATGCACAGGCATAAAGCAGGATAAATAACATTTTAAAACAAGTAAAGAAAACACATAACACACAAATAGGATACAGGAACTCTCAGGAACTCAGGTTCACGATGCACTCAATTTGCAAATCAGCACCTCTCCCTAAAATAATTAAAGTACAATGGAAATAAGTTTTCTAGTTCATCGATCAAATCTAGTTCAAGAAAAAGTAGGTTCATTAAACTTCCAACTTGAGCAGAATTCTTTGAAAAATCGTAACTTAAGTTGTTTAAGTCCAAATTTTGCAAGGTTGGTACCATTGGAAACTTCATTTAAAGTTCTAAAACTTTTTAGGAGACATCATGATGAAATTCCAGACAAAAACTGCCCAGATTTTCGTTTGAAATTCGGCTACAGTGAAAAACAGGACAGCACAGGCTGGTTTTCCAGCAAAATTTGGAAATTCATCAAAAATCGTTGGAAACGAATTAACCCCTAAAATTTACATAGTTAAAATCCCTATGAATCTAGTTTCAAACGCCACTGATGGCACTTGATTCTGACTCTCGAGTAAGAAAATATAATTGTTCAAACAGGGTAGGTTCCACACTCTGATTTTTCTGAATTTCCAGATTTACAGGGCAAGTTCTAGGCCTCATTTGAGTGATGAATTCTTACTCAAAAATCACCAAATTTGGTACACTAACTCTACTACATACAGATTATGTCCATACCAAAATTTAGCCAAAAAATCTCACGGGAAGACAGTGTTCTTAATGCCCAAAGTGTACTCAGCAAATTTGATCCAAACCTGTGAAGTTTTAGTTTTCTTCATCTAACCGCCTCTAACACATCTAAATCACCACCAATTGCCCTAATTTTTGGAACCAAGATAGTATTAACCTTCCTAGGCCTAATGATGATAAAAATGATGGAAGCTTTTATCAGCTTTTAGCACTAAAACAGCCCAAAAAAATTTGACAGCATGCTCTTCCAAAATTTCCAGATTTTGTTCCAACTTATCAACCATTATTGCAACAACTTTTGAAGGGCTTTTTGTGGGAAAATTTAACATCTTAAACCTCCACATTTAAGCATTAAAAATCAGCCCCTAAGCCTGAAAAATGCAGCCACAAAATTAAAGGAAAAACAGCAACTTTTAACCCTCATTTCCTTCTCTCTCTCGGTTTTCCTTGGAGGTTTTTCTTCCAAAAATCAAGCCAATAATTTCCAATATATCCACATACATTTCATCATTTATCATGCTAGTAAACAAATTCACATATTTGTGGGAGTTCCAAGAGCCCACTCATCATCCATATTCAACAAATTCAACTCAAAGAAGCTTAGCAACTTAAAATTTCAAAACCAACACAAAGCTCAATTCTACTACCAAATGTCAAGGTTCTAACAACCCTTCAACAACCCAATCCTAATTTCATGCTTAAAGGTGATAAGAGATGGACAAAGATGAAAGCTTTAAAGGGTTACCTCCACCAAGTAGCTAGCAAAAACACCAAGAATCCTAGCTTTAATCCCCAAGAACTTTCCTCCACAAGATTCTTCACCAAAGCTTGGAGCTTGAGCCAAGATGATAGCAAGATTGTGGATGATTTTGGAGAGAAATGGAAGAAGAAGATGGTGAAATTTCTAAGGGAAGAGAGGGGCAGGGGGGAAGTCGGCCAAGAGAGAGAGAGAAGAGTGGTGATTTGTGAGGTGAATTAGTGAATAAATGAAAGGAAATCAAGACAAGACTTAAATCCCAAATTTAAGGGTCAAAAGTCCAACTTGGAATAGTAAATTTGCTAGCAATTTTGGAGGGAAATATAATTAGCTCTCTTGGCTACAAATTAAGGAGTAATCTCGACTAAGAAGGGGAAAAGAAAAGAAAAATTAAAGTGAATTGGAGAAAATTAAATGGATAAAACAATCGCAAGATTAAAATCCTAGTTTTTGGAAAATTTGTCCAACTAAGTTTTAAGGTTTCAAAACCCTACTTAATCTCACCTTTAATGATTCACTTCTAGTCCCTTGATTGAATTCTAAGCCTACGAGTAATCATCCTTACTTTCTATCGCTACTTCAGTCAAGGCCCGAAATTTTACCTTGAAAAGCGTGTTTCTCATTTTCTCTCTAATTGATGCTAAAAGGGCGAATTTTAAAAGGGTAAACGGAATATTGAAAATCAACAAGGAAGTAGGTGTGAAATAAAAATTGGGTTACCCAAAAATAAAATTGAATTTCCATTTAAATTTTCTAAAAAATATGTTTGAGTACAACATTAAAATAATCAAACGGATTAATGATAATAATAATAATATTTAAAATAATAAATAATAACAATATTTAAAATAAATTTTGAGTCCCTCACAGTATGCAAATTGCCTACTATGCAGTATAATGCCAAAATTATAACTATATAACATCACAAATTAGGATCCATTAAGTTCACGAGCAGATTCTTAACAGTTTCCAATGCAGGCTCATCCAAGTAGTGATCATCTCTATGGAGTGCTAATGCCTGGCCAAAAAAGCCGATAGAGTTGTCATCACGACCAAATTTTCTGTCAATAGGCAGAATCCAAATTGTTCCACATTATTTAGTCAAGTTAGTCCACATTCTTTTACTAAATAAGTAGATTCTGGTTCACAAACCAGACCAGATAGCTTGAGAATCCTTCACAAACCAATGCATGGCCACTCCAAACATTGGACTTCAGACTCTTTTGACACATGCTCAGACAAAGTTCATAAAACTACAGACATACGCAATGAACTAACTCCCTGGTAGTCACCTGCTGTCAGATCCATCCCTTGATGTGTTCTTGGATCATTCTCATTATAATCCTGGACATATATGAAGAACTTGCAGGAACGACGCTTCAGAAAAATGCCCATCAAAGGAGAATCAAGGGCCTCCATGTTAGTTGCAGGAACCTTGTGAACCTGTTGAAGTACAGAACTTGAAACTTGTAATGATGACTTGAATAATTCCCAGTTGCCAGATACAGGGATTCTTTACTTTGAAGTATAGAATTATAACTTGCCCCTGCTATAGACATAGCTACCATCGACAGTCTTAAAAGTACAAGTATTTAGTTACATCAGTATGACTGAGGACCCTCACAAGATCACCATTTGCCATTATAAATTGACAAGAAAAATAAGTTAGTCAGCATAAGAATCAGTACCAAAGACAAACAATGCGTTACTAGGAATGCAAACCATAAACTGAAATGAAAAGGCGAAAAGGAAATACCTTTGGCATCATGCCAACATTGTAATCCCTGCTAGAACCCAGGTTTGATGGAGGACTATCACTTCCACTGAACTTCTTCCAGAGCTGCTATGAATCATGCCATAGAAAATGTCAAAAAGTTCAAAAGGTTGCATTTATAGCCCTTGAAAAATCAAAGGTATATACCTGAACAAGATTAAGCGAAGTAGATTCTTCTCCATAATAGTCATTTCTATCCATATGCAGAACCTATTTAAAAAAAAAAAAAAATGAAGCATCTCAATCACTTCAGACTGAGGGCTAAGAAATGAATAGCCAAAGAAATTTATAACAACTCTGAATCACGTTTTGCTGATTACAGAAGCCTAAAAAAGAGACAACAAATTTATATTCTGGAAAGAAAGGGAAAGCAATAGAAACACTTTTCCCAAAACTAAAGCAGTTTCATTAATATCATTTCCATACCCAATTCCCATAAAAATGAAGTTCCAAGTTCTAAAAGATTAATTTATTTCTTTCCCTTTATCTCCGCAATCCCAAACCAACCTAAATCAGAAAACCAAAATGCTCATTTTCTCCGAAAGCTTATCGCTTCAATTCTAGAAGCCATAGACATTCCTTAAATCAATGTTTTCTTCTTCAGAAGTTTGCAACTCATTAACCATGGTACAGGTCGGCATGTATAGTAAGAATGGACTTTCCATATTATAGCAGAATTCATACATAATTAGTTCCATTCTTGCATTTAAATCAGTAAGTCTATTTAAGTAACAAGCAAACTCACACCAGCACAAAACATAGATTAGACACATTTACTCAAGCAATGATTACCCATGTTAGTACAAGCTAAATACTAAAAATATACAATTTTGCACTTCCATCTAATAATTTATTTGATTAAACATAAACATTACGAATCCTTCAACCTCCACACTCTCTCAACCCAACTAAAAAATTACGGCAACTCAACAGCTTTCTCGGCTAAAGTACAACAAAATTTTATCGTACCTATCGATCTCAAAACCTCAAATTGACTGCCTATAGAATTAAACGAACAATGCTGAACGAAACCTCAAATCCACAATTTGGGAATTGATTGAGCTGAAAATGAAAGATTCAATCAAAAACGGATTGGAAAAAGGGAAATATAAGTTTACTGCCTAAATGTAAATAGATTAAATTTAAAAAAGGGAAAGTTCATTTGACATTAGCAGGTTAAAGATAATGTTAAGCTTTTTCAGCTCTTTCACTTAAGCATATCATTTGACTGCACACATGTATAGCATTTTTACCAACACTGTGCAGATTAACTTTTTTCTGAAAGCACAAGTAAAATGAAAATCCTAGTCAATTTAAGATATTTGTACCAGAAAATAAAAATGAAATGCAATATATAGATGTAAATGTCTTATTTTATTAGTTCATTTACGATTTTGCTAGAACCAATCGAAAATGAAAAAGTCCAAGCTCTTATTAGGCATGAATTCATAGATCAACATTTTCTCTTCTCCTTATATACAGCATCCTGGAAGCTTCACAGGATTTCTATGCTGCAGTTCTGCAATGCATTTAACCTCATTTTTGAACTCATCAAGTCCTTGTATGGAGTATTCAGAAAGCCACTTCACTGCAATTTCTTGTCCCTCCTCAAGCGTACCCTGAAATTTTGAAGGGAAAAAATCAATAAAAAAGAGGGAGATGATGACTGAAGGCAGAGACGACAAAACCCCGGAGGATAAGAGGAGGAAGTGGGGTTTCGAGAGGAAAGACGATGTTTGACTTTGTGGCTCATCAAAGAAAATAGAAGAGTAAAAACTTCACGTAAAAAGGAAAACTGCCACTTTTCAAGAAAATAGCATGTACACGTGGCGAACGGAGAGGTTGATATAGCAACCTCCCATTCTTCTTATATAAAGGTAGACTAGAAGAGCGAAAGCGTTGGATGGCCCTCCGAGAAATAGAGGGCATATTGGATGGAAGTTAGGTGGTTGAAGAATTGCGGCCTATTGCAAGCCTAACATTATATATTGTAGTGGTGGTAAATAGAGAATAACTACACAATGGCTGTAAAAATAAGTTGATAACATCATAATTGTCATTGAAAAATAGCCGTCAAGCTATTCTAGTAGTGATTACATAGCTTTCAATGAATAGTGTCAAAAGAGAGATTGATTAATATGCTGTTCTAAACAGAGATCGATTAACATGCTGATTGTCTAGGGTAAAGTTGATTATAAAACATAATATCATATATTAGCATCCATTAAATTCTAATGACATATGAAATTTTAATGGATTCTAATATCATAGCAAAAGATAGGAACTTAACAATTCAGCAATACAGATGTTGAACAAAAGAGAAATGAGATTATATAGGAAACATCATATTGCAGCATCACGCTGCTTCTTGAGCGGGCTTATGTCAGTAGATTTGGGAGCAGGTGGTTTTGTGTCTTCAATAGATTTCTTCTCAGCATTCAGCGGAAAAAGCTCAGCAGCTGCTTTCCAAGGAAATGGTGCATTATCAGCTTCTTTTTGCTGGAGTTTTTGATAATGGTGGTCTTTGTGCAGCATCTGATGTTTGGGCAATTGATTCAAGGACCAGTTTTGTAGTTGGGTTGAAGAATTGTTCTTCATTGGTAGGCTGTTAATTAGATTCAACAATTGGAGTAAGTTGTCCAGCAGGCTGAATTGGATTTTCAATTGTAGTTGCAGTAGGTAGAACAGGTTGCGGAATAGCATTAGTGGCAGCTTCTTTAGTTATGGACAACTTAATCTGCTCAACCTTTTCATAAGTATATGCCTTAACCCATCAAAAAGAGGAAAAAGAAAATTTGCACAAAGAAAGAATAGAAAAATAAAGAAATGAAAAAGGGATATTGATACAGCGATATAAATAACCCATTAAGAAATACTAACTTATCTTGAATTCAGTGACATAGTGGAACATAACGGCTCCTATTTCCAAGGCAGCCATGAATCATGTTAGTGTCATTTCTAATCCTTTTTAGAGTGAATCGTTTTGCTTTTCAGTGGCTGCAAACATTGTAGGACACTCACTACATAAATTCAGTTCATTTTTGCTCTTGTTAAATCACCGATGTCTAGCACAAACAGAAAGTGCTAGATATGTTCTAAAAGAAATAAAATATCAATTGAATCAATGTTCAACCGTTCTTAACAATTTTCATAACAAATTGTACGGACATATTAAAATTTTCCAAAGGGAAAATGGCTAATTTCGTCCCCAAACTTTTATACTTTAGCCATTTTAGTCCCTGCATATTTTTTTTGGCTGAATCAGTCCTTTAACTTAAATTTAGTATCCAATTTCATCCTTATGCGGTGGCACCGTCAATCAGTTTATTTCCAACACAGAATCCACCACCAAGTTAGGGGTAAAATAGGAACTACAAGTGATGGTCATTTTTTAAAACAAAATAAAAGCTTTTCCATTCAATGGGGGACTAATGATGCAATTTTAAAAACTTTATCATCTTTCCATTTCTCCCCTCACTTCTGCATGAACTATCTCCAGGACTTCCATTAAAATTCCCGCTAGAATTCCCGAGGAAATTCTAAAACTGTGATGGAAAAAAAAAAGTTTCTACAAATAGGGTAGTTTGCAAATAGGTTTCTGAGATTGTGATTTTCACATTTGACAAATGCGAGTTCCGTGAAACTCGCATTTGTCAAATGCGAGTTGCGTTAATTTCGGACGAAAAAAAAAAAGCGGAAAGATTATATTTTTCACGTGTCAAACTCGCATTTGGGAAATGCGAGTTTCACTAAACTCGCATTTGTCAATTATTTTTTTCCGTTTCTGTTGCTTTTTTTTTCCATTTCTGATGCAAATTTTGTTTTTCCATTTCTGTTGCATATTTTTTTCCCGTTTCTACTGCTAATTCTGTCCGTGTTTTTTTATCGTGTATTACGACATTTATGTATCATGTATTACAACTACATAATAGTTGTAAATTGTAACCACTTATGAAAGGAATAAAACTATCCTATAAATTACTGAAGAATTTTCACTGTCCAAGATACTTTTACATAAACTCTGTTACTCTCACTAAACTATCCACAAAATATGTTACACAAATTAACCAATACAAGAAGAGATATAAGGCACAGCTATTGCTTCATAAATCGAAAAAGCAAGATCGACTAAAAATTTACTAACACAGCGTGTAAATTATCGAAAGTTATCGAGTTTATTATACATGGCATGAGTAACTCAAAATGATCTTGTATTTTCATTGGGGAGAGTTTAAAATTATTGAGTTTAGTATATTCATGTTTGAGTTTGAAAAAATTGTGTTTGTTGGTAGAGAGTTTTAGTCGATCGGACTAGCGAGCTGCTCGATTCGTTTGCAGCCCTAAGAGAGTGTTTGGTAACTTGATTTAAGGAATTTTTGGTAACACATTAACCCGCTTGCGGGTTATGATGTTATAAGGTTATAAACAATTGCCCGCTTGCAGGTTTTAGGGATTATATTTAGCGTAAAAGAACATTTGTTAAGTGTAGTAATGTCTATGACCAATAGAGTAGTAAAGTAAATATCAATCCAAGGAAATGGAGAAGGTGCATGTGCTTTTCAGGCATTCTCTCTGCAGCTCTTGCTATTTGTTCTTGTTTTAGCATGTCCAAACCTTCTTTGTGGCTGGCTCAGTGGTTAAGTTTCTTCCGATTTGAAGGCCTCTAATTCTTGTATTACTAAAGATCTAATTCAATGGAAGGTATTAATAGTATTCACTTCAAGCCCTTCAAATTATTATACGCAAAAGGAAATTTGAAATGGAAAATGGTAAGGTAAGCAGATACATGAAGGATTCTCTTTAATCTTGATAGCATTCCCATTCCCATGAGTTTGAATTTGGTAATTGTATGGCTTTATCTGCCTGCAAATAATAGTATTTGACCTCATCTATTGTATGCTTGTCATTTGCAACCTTTTACTTTTAGCCACTTGAAATTGCTCTCAAAGGGTGCCCGCACATTGGTAATGGCTGCCAAGTTTGTTTGAAATTGATTGTCCTAGTTAGTTTGAAATTCCTCTTTGCTAGATGGACTACTGCAATTGCCTTGTCCTCCTTTAGTGAAGTACCTCTTGACCATTTGTTTGGAAATATATGACTGATGGCCTTCGGATCGGTAGAAGAATTTGCAGAATGGAAATAGCAGAGCACTCATTTTAGGATTCTCTTCCGTTGCCTATTTTTCTTTCTTTCTGTAGTAGCTTTTAGAACTCAAGAAATCCCTCAAATGGTGAAGTAGATCAGCTTCGATCAGTGAATGGCCATTTTTGGGGTTTAGAGTTTAGGGTCATAAGTAGTATATAAAAATAAATCTGTGTTGGAAGGGAAAAAATATTTTATATTAATAAATCAAATTAGAATGAATAAATTTTATTGAATTGATAAAATTAGAAAAACCTGATGTGTTTGAATGCAGTATGAAAAAATTTGAGTTATATTAGGAGCAAATATTTTTTTATTTTGCAAAAATATAAAAGTTATAATGTATATATCAAGTTTTGTTTATTCTCGTACGTTAAGTTCTCGAACTTGATGTGTGTGTGTGTGTGTATATATATATATATGTATATATTATAACTTATATATTTGCAAAATGCACAATACTTTTTTCCTAATACTCGAACTTTTATATTTTTCTTTTAGAATCCCTATCAATTCCAATAGTGTCTTGAAATCAATGGAGAACTCAAGGGAATCACCTATGTTGGGACTTCCAACAATATATTTTTTTCATACTCTTAATTTCCAGTGAGCTCGGGGAATTATTTTTTATTTTTCTAATTTCCAGTAAATTCGCATTTCAACATCTATTTTTTTTCTAATGCGAGTTTCATGGAATTATAATTTTTACTAATTTCCAAAAAGTTCGCATTTGGGAATGCGAGGAAGCTTCTTTGAGCATGTTAGAAAATTTTATCATAATTTAGACAATTTATGATTTTTATGAAACAGATTGATCCAAACCAACAAGGAAGCTACAGAACGAAAGACGTATATTATTGAGGACATTTATCAAATTTTTATTTAAAAAAAACTTTAGGGAATGATTTTAGAAAAACGATAGCTCAAGAAAAGACTCTATCTACAATATTGGTTGACTTATTCCATATGTCATTTTTCTCAATCGTCAACCATTCTGAGCCATCCTTTTTGGAATTCAACAAACAACCAATCACTTTGATCGCTAATGGCACACCGCCACACTTTTTCAGAATCCTTCTGCCAATGTCCACCAAATCTTGAGTCTTTCTTGCACCACCATCTGCCGCAGAACTTCATATCCAAAGTCATCCAACACAATCTCGGCATCACGTGCTATGGATCGGAGCCTTTTGAGCCAAAGCTGCACGGTTTTGCTTGTTGATTGCTTGCCTTGAGCACCAAAAATCAAAGCTTGCATCATCTCTACATTCTTGCGAACTCGCATTCTGAAAATGCGGTTTCCTTGAAACTCGCATTTACAGAATGCGAGTTTCAGGAATTTTGATTTTTTTTTAAAAACTCTTTTTCCAGTGAATCAACCAAAAACAATGTGTAGGGACTAAAACGGCTTAAGTATAAAAGTTTAGGGATGAAATTGGCCATTTTCCCATTTTCCAAACCACTCAAAGAACAATGCCTGCTAAAGAAACGAAAGATTTTTATTTCAAGTGATATGATTTTTCAAAAGTTTGAATCCATATATTCAAACACAGATAATTCCTTTTTTTTTTTTTTGCATAGAAAATGAAACATTCTATTTCTATTGCTATAGTAAAGCTGTAAACTGAAATTTGGGGAAAAAAAGACTATAATCGACATCAATGAGACCGTTGTCTCTTTTAGCATCACCAGTTGAAATCAAGTTTACAGGCTTAAAATACAAGTCTCAAAGTTGGATTTACAGATGAAAATGGAGAATCTATATGGAGAGAGCAGGAGATAAAGAAAAAGGATACCAACAACCAAATAAGAAAGAAAGCCAATTCAAAAGATTTAGTAAAGAAATCATGGAAACAATAGAAAAAAAGGGGGAAATGCATACCAGAGAGAGAAAACAATTGCAGTAATAGGAAAATGGATTAAAAATATGGGAAAATTTAGAAAGGTAAAAAATATTGGTTGAAGCTCCGTTAAATCCTTCAATCACTTTTTTTTTTCTCTTTTTATTTGGAAAAAAACAACTTTGTATACTTTTGGGCATGTTTATGGAACCATGCATGCACAGGCATAATAAGGTATAAATAAGCAAGTGCACATTCTACTTAAGTAGGGCATTCATGTATTTCTAATCATACGTATGGATCATTAAGTTACGAGAAAGACGTAAGAAAAAAACTTTAAAACTTCCTCCTTGGTCTCATAAACCCTTTTCCCAAATGCATGAAAATATTACCTAGAGAAGGAGGAAAAACAAAAGGCATCATTTTCTGCTTCTTTTGATTTTTCTCTGTAAGTAAAAGAATTTCTTTACCTATGCTTTAATTCTTTATAAGAAGATATAAATAGAGATAGAGAAAAATACAAATCATCTTCACATTGTGTTATTGATTGCTCTATTTTTTATTTTTTTTGAATTTTCTTTTATAAGGTCAATATCTTTTATAGAGACAGAAATGTATGAGAAGAAATAAAGTAAGATAAAGTTTTTATTTTTATGCAAAATTCTTGTAGAACTCAAACTGAAAATACATATTCAAAGCCAATATATTCATTATTAGGGGATCCCTTTTCATCTTTCTCACTAATGTTTCACTGCGTTTTATCAGACCAGAGACTAAGTAGCAAAATTATTGATTGCGCTTGAAGTTAGCAGCATATTGTGTATTTAGTTGAAGGATTTTTTTTTGTTTAAAATAAAGTGCTTGGTGATGTTGTTTCTCTTTTCTTTTATTGCATTATTTTACTTGCCAAAAGTTGCATGTAGTATTATCCTGATGTATTCTATTTAACAACCTGAAGAAGTCAACTGGGATTGCACGGTAAACAAATTATCATTATAAGTCTCATAGGTAGTTTAAATCATCTGTGACTGTAAAGCAAAGCCAGTTGACTGCTTTAAGTTCCTAGGCTATTTTTGATACTTTATTAGAATCGAAAATGGAGTAGAGCAAAAGTTTTTTCATAAATATCATGAACATTTTATGTGTTTATAAATTGGAACAAAGTATTATTATATACTAAACCGCCAAGCAATATTTGTATGACTTTATCATGACAAAGGAAATCAAATTTAAGTCATGATATAGGAACATGAGGAAGCCTTTATGAGCAGATTATGTTGGTTGAGTGAAAAGCTAGAGTTTGGAAGTCTAATGAACAATTCAAAACTGATGGAATTTCTATATTTCATGTGGATGTTTGTCTTACATGATTTATATTAATTGTTGGACTGCTTGAAATTGATATTTCTTAACAAAGAAAAAGAAAATGGTGATCAATTTTGCCTATAATGTTACAACAGCTTGGTTCTGTTGTGCTATCATTCACTCTTAAAGGATCAAAGATTGCATAAATAAGCAAATGTTTATAGCAACGAATAATTCCATTCCTCCCACCCAAAAACCAGAAAAAAAAAAAAAAAAAACCGTCAAGTTAACCACCTCTCGAAGTTATACTTTAGTACAATCATAAGAACAACTTAATGAAAAACCACCTCAACCTAAAAGGGGTACATGATGCAAATATGGTCCGTATTGCTTTTTGCAGCCTAAATTGCTTTCCAGCATCAAGGTTTAATGTTCCTTATAGGAAAGCATTATTCACAAATAGTTGGCATGTACTCATAATCTTATAATCCTATAAAATCTACTTAGGTAGTCTCAAAGGTTGGTAAGAAATTAAGAAACACTTGGCAAAAGAAACCAACCTGCAGATGAAAATAACTCTTATCCAAAGCTCTTTGTCCTTCACCAAAAGCTTTAATTTAATTTAAAAAAGCAAACAGCAACGAAATTGTTAATAATGGTATATCTGTATGTTGGTTCCTTATGTGTTCTTCTTATTATGTGCGAAAGAATCAAATATAAAAGAGTAAGGAAACTTTCTGACCAAAGAAACATATAGCTACAGAAAACAAAACTCCTCTCCAAACAAAAACTCTTTTCCTCTATTTTTCCCCCACTAACCCTAATAAACTAAATGACAACCCACTCTTCGCATCAGATCAAATCCCGCAAAATCTGATTTGAAATGGTGGTGTCTGTAGAAGAATTGGATGGTTGTAAAAGCAAATCCAGTACAAAAGAAGCAAATCAAAGGGTGGACCAATATTTTTGGGCAAATTTCCTGAATTTTGGGCAGAAACCAAGCACCTAGTCTATGGGGAATTTTGTGGATTCCATGCTTGCAAGTACAATCGGCAGGTGAGGAAATGATTTCTAGAGCAAGGAGTGAAAGGAATTTGATGGAGTTATCAGTCAAAGGAGGGAGCCACATTGGTGGAGATATCAGTCAAAACTCAAAAGGAGGAGCGCTTCCTTTGTGGCGCTTTTGTCCATCGCTTCTTATCTTAACTAATGATGCACCTGACCATCATCTATGAATTGGGCCAGATATAGAGTTTAAGTGTGCAAAAATATGAAACCCATTGATTTATCGGACCATTTCCAAAAAGACTTGACCTCGGTTACTTTCGCCTATGAAATAGGGTTGAAGCTGAGGGAAATTTTCTTCGTCAAGGCAATTGAGACTCTCCCAAGTATAAACCAATTAGCAAGCCACTTGTCAAGGCACCATTTCTTTTTATCTTATAGATAAATAGATAGAAGTGAATAGAAACCGATGTTAGTATAAGTGGAAGGAACTTGCATCTTTTAATTATGATATTTCGATTTGAAATTCATGAGAATAAAAAAATAACGTTAAAAAAAAGATATCGATATGAAAAAAATAACAACATTAAAAAAAAAGAAGGTAGATAGCAATTATTTTTACAGATTCACATAAATTTGATCGTAATATACTTATTTGAATAACCAAATAACTCAAATTTAGTCCTGCTTGCATCTCAAAAAAAAAAAAAAAGCCAAAAAGAAAACAAAAGGAAGGAAAGAAAAAGCTTTTGAACGTCATCATCCATTCATCTTCAACGTGCATTGAATTTTTAAAACGTGTTTAACACTTTACTTTATGAAGTCGAAAAAAACTCGTGATTCATGAAAGTCCTTCAGAAAAAACGACATCGTTCTCTTCCAAAAACCATTATCCCATTATGTTCCCTCGTCACATTATAAACATTACGGCTGACTCTGTCATTGACCAAAACTCTCCTCATTACTTGAAATCTCTTCGCAGTCCTCAGTCCTCCACCACCGCCTCTGCTACCGCCGCCACGGCCACAGCATCCTCCTCTTAAAAGTTTAAAGAAAAGAAGCCATTTTAATCAATGGCTTCCGTTGCAGCTAATCCCTCCTCCATTAAACAATCTGTGTTTTTATCCTCATCCTCTCTTCTCAGCTCCCAAACCAGCCCATTTGGAAGAAGCCAATCTTTCATCCAATTCAAAACCCCAGCTGATAACAGAGCTTCTCTGACGATTAGGACGCTGCGGTGTTCGCAAAAATCCCGCGTGGCCCATGTCGTCAACAGTAATGCTCCGAAAATGCCCACCGCAAATCCTATTGTTGTTATTGACAATTATGATAGCTTCACTTACAATCTGTGCCAGGTTTAGCCATTTTTTAAAAGCATTTTTGGGTTTTCTTTGTCGTGGTTTATCTTCTCCAATTTGCTATTTTTTTTTTCTGGGTTTCGGTTTTGAAGTATTTGGGAGAGCTCGGGTGTAGGATGGAGGTTTACCGGAATGATGAGCTGACGGTGGAGGAATTAAAGAGGTGAGCTTTATTTTTTTCCTTTTTTTTTTGGTCTGAGAAAATCCTCTTGTAAGCCAGGTACAAGTGAAAAAGCAGAACGTACAGCTGTGTTGTTGTCCTTTTTGCCATTGGTATTTGCCCTTTTCAAGTGTTTGAGGTCTGATTTAGCGGTATTAATTTCTTCTTCTTCTTCTTGTTCTTTTGTTCCTTTTTTTTTTTTTTTTGGGAAAGCCATGATCCTTGGACTGCTGTAAGTTTTTGTGTAATGACCAAATGGTCTCCCATTTCATGCATGTATATATTCAATCTGTCTCTCTATAGTTTCATGATTTCATGCAGAAAGGGTATTCTTGATGAGGGCATTGTTTGCAAAAATTCTGCACGTGCCATCAATTGTTAAAAGTTAGAAAAGACCAAGTAATTCTTTTTACTTTGTTTTGGTTTTAATAGGAAAAATCCGAGGGGCATTTTGATATCTCCAGGACCTGGTGAGACTAACTTTATTTTAGTTTTGTTTTTGTTGGAATCTCTAGTGAAACTTCTCTATCATAATTTTTGTCCAATCTTTCATCCTTGCTGCTTTAAATGCAATTATAGGAGCGCCTCAAGATTCAGGAATATCTTTGCAAACAGTATTGGAACTGGGACCAAGTATACCATTATTTGGTGTGTGTATGGGGCTGCAGTGTATTGGGGAGGCTTTTGGAGGTATTCTTATTTTGGAGGGGCGCGTAATGTTTTGCTATTCTTATTCCTTTTTTCAGCTTACTTTGCTGCCTTGGATGCTCTGGTAACATTTGTTTAATGAGCAGGGAAAATTGTGCGCTCACCTTTTGGCGTGATGCACGGAAAGAGTTCTCTTGTGTACTATAATGAGGGTGAAGAAGAGGGTTTGTTAGCCGGCTTATCCAAGTGAGTTGTTTTGTTTATTACATGTACTTAGTGCTCTTGAACCAATTTCTGCATGTTTGGAACTGTTTTATTGTCAATAATGGTCCCTGTCATGTTAATGTGCAATTGTTAAACCATTTAATCCTGAATAACTGGAGTTATCAGAGTTTTTCCATTCCTTTTGATGTCACACATTAGAGCTTGATTCATTTCTTGGTCTTTGCCCTTAAGATTCACATTGTGACTCTTGGCCCAACTTTTAATGAACAACTAGCAACACTCCTTGCAGAAACCTTTTTCTGATACCAAAATATAGACTAGTGGAGCCCCATATAGATGCCTTGGACCAGATGCCCTTACCAGTCTAAGAAATAATATAGTGAAACATGTTTCAAGCTTTATATGCAGGGATAGTCAATTATTATTGTTGGCCAAATTCATCCTATGGACTGATCTGGGATAATAATAGAAAACTGATGACTCTGGGGGTTGATGGGTGTGTTATTTAGCAGATGCATGGTTATCTTTTTGCACTTTGATCTTGCAACTTGGTTTTCATGTTGTCTTTGACTTCGAGCTGCTCATTTACATTCTTGTGCTCACAGACACAAAAAGACGCATTGTTGTACAGAAGCAAAATCTTGAAAGGAACCCTTTCTTGGTCCAAATTGTCTTGTTTAAGAGTCAAATATCGGAGATCTTCCTTCAATCTTAGAATGAAGGGCAATCGAATGTCAAACTGGAGTAATCTAAATCGCATGAAGTTGGCTACCTTAGCAAGCTTGCTGTGTGAGATGATAATAGTTTCACAGGTCATAGTCTAAAAGGGATTTGGTCTAGGCTTAATTTAAGTCAAAGATGAAGACTGTAATTACTAAATGTGTGATCTTTGTATATGACTATGTTTTGTTTTGGCACCATCCTGGATCCCTGCATATGCTGATACTTGGATTTGTGTTTATTTTGCAGCCCTTTTACTGCTGGTAGATATCACAGCCTTGTGATTGAAAAGGAAAGTTTTCCTAGTGACAAACTTGAGATAACTGCTTGGACAGAAGATGGGCTCATTATGGCTGCTCGTCACAAAATATATAAGCATCTCCAGGTAAGGAGTTTACTTCCCAGTCTTCCTAAACATGTACAAGAACGCATCTCATGCATGAAACATTCATTCATTGGAAAAAGGATTCATCATGCATGCATGCAGATACATGCATTCTTTGACCTGACTTCCACAAATGGTCCATCAAATTCTGCAGGTTTAATCCGTGCATGTTTGAATTTTAAAAATGAGGAACCAAAATGGACTATATTAAATAAGTAAAATTAGTAAGAGGTTGAATTTGGAAGCTTCAAGTTGATGGGACTATAAATGTAAGATCTTCAACGTACTTCTCAGCTAAGTAATTTAGTGGAATACCTGTGGAAGTTCTTTTGCCAGTTTGCCATGGCCACAGGGTATTAGAGCGATACAAGTTCAGTAATTCCATTGTTTCTTTTTGTTGGAAACTGACTTTAAATCTGATGCTGGATAGTTTGTTATATTGATTTTAGAGGAGAATAGTCGAAGATCCTATTAGTAAAAGATAAGTGAATTTCCAAAACTTGTCTATGCTACCTGTCTGATGAATAGGAAGTTAGAATCAGAGCTGGCTCTAACTTTTCAGATTTATCAAACATATTGATGTGGCCACCATGTATTGATTCGGCCACCACGGGGTATTAGAGCGATACAAGTTCAGTAATTCCATTATTTCTTTTTGTTGGAAACTGATTTTAAATCTGATGCTGGATAGTTGAATTATATTGATTTTAGAGGAGAATGTTAGAAGATTCTATTAGTAAAAGATATAGTAGAAGATCGTATTAGTAAAAGATAAGTGAATTTCCAAAACTGGTCCATCCTACCTGTCTGAGAAATAGGAAGTTAGAGTCAGAACTGGCTCTAACTTTTCAGATTTATCAAACATATTGATGTGGCCGCCACTTATAAAAATTAGAGAGGAAAGCCTTCATTGTAGTTGATCTTTTTAATGACTTTGTTCAAAAAGCTGGCTCCTGGCTGCCTGGAAAATTATTTTCTTTTAGATAATAGAGCTTATGGGCTGAATTTGATCTTCTCATTTTGCTAAGTGATATGCTTTCAAAGGACCCAAAAGACACATTTGACCTGATTGCAAATGTCTTGTTTCATAAAAATCCATTTACCTTTTGCAATTCCTTATTTTTTTTCCTCTTCAGTTTTCATTTTTATTTTTTTAATTCTTCAATTGGAAATCTCCTATTGCCCCTCTCTCTCTCTCTCTCTCTCTCTCTCTCTCTCTCTCTCTGTCTCTGTCTCTTTGACAACATTGCTATGGATCTTCTGTAAGTCTTTGTTTCCTGCACTGCCATCATTCTTCCTTCTCCTCTTCCTGCACTGTGGCTCTGTGGTAAATGCCCTCAGGACATCGAATTCTCCCATATGACAGATTCTGATATTTTTCTTTTTTATCTTTTACATATGTAGGTTTGGCCTTTTAGTTATCTTGGGTACTTGTAAGGATTTTTAACAGTTTTTTTCTTTGTTATCATACTCTTCTGGTTTTGTATGTGTGCATGTATTCTTTGTTGGATAAACTGAGACAAACAGGTAGATAGATCGGGGGGAAGAGGAAAACAGATGCTGCTTACTCAGGCCATGAACAAAATTTTAAAATCAAATCCTGCATTATGTGTCCTGAGGGAATGAATGAGGAAAGATAGTGCCATGTATGTCACCTTGAAACTTATAGGAGATTTTCAATAATCAGATGATGCAGTTTGCTGTCGACCTTGACTTCTATTCTGTCATAATGAACAAAATTTTCGAGGTACTCTCACCAAAACAACCCATGAATGGTGCCATTTCGAGGATGGATTAGTGTTTTTGAAGGTCATTTAAACAAGTTAAACCTCTTAAAATTGGCTCCATTTTTGGACAGTACTTGTCTTTTAAGAACAGAAAAATCAAAGGATTGTGACTCATAACGGAATATAAAATCCCTGGGATGATTATTTGCTTTGCTTTTATAATATTGGTATTGTTTTTCTTGACTAACAATCAAAAGTGACAAGTGAAAGAAAATAAATGTTAATGGCTAACTTGAAATTTATGCTATATTGGATATAACATAATCAACTAGATGTTTTGCTTCTGTCTGAAAAGCCAAAAGTGGGACTCTGGATATATAACTGTATTAGTGCGTAATGTGGTAAAAAATGCATTTCAACTTTCAAGGATGAACAATCTGCAGCAGTATAAAACTCGAGTTCGCTACCTTCCAGACTTTTAATGTTAGGTTTCTGTTTAGATGTATCCCCTGCATAAATGTCTTATCACAGGAGTTAAGGTATGATGCTAAAAATTGCAGTTGAAGGTATGATCCATTAAATGAAGGTAATCAACTAGGCAAGACTGGGACTCAGGATAGACAGCTTTTTCCTATTTTCTAAGCAAGTTTGCTTGGTTAACTCTCTGTTATAGTAGTCAGAGATGTGGAGGAGCCATTCCTGTAGAGGTTCTTTTAAAACTCGGGATGTGTAGGAGTTCGTTCCTGTAGAGTTCAACTTTTTCCTGTAGAGTTCTATTTTCTAAGTTTGTTTGCTGGTTAAGTTTCTTGGTTACAGTATTCAGAGATGTGTAGGAGTTCTTTCCTATAGAGGTTCTTTTAATAGGTTTCTTTTGCTTGAAAGTACAGAAGTACATGTTGTCTGTCAAGAATCTGAATCTAGAGGATAAGCTTCTCTTTTAATCTTTCATCAGATATGCATCTCTTGTAAGGTTTTATCTTGTATTATTCAACCTGATGTTTTGCTTACTTCGTAATGCAGGGAGTGCAGTTCCACCCTGAGAGCATCATAACAGATGAAGGCAAAACAATAGTCCGTAATTTCATCAAGATGATTGAGAGAAAGGAAGCTGAATCTGAGAAATGAATAGTTATAGTTTATCTTGTCAAAGCATCATGTACAGGGAATTCATAAATCCTCAAGACTAGATTTTACAATTTATTTATTTGTTTTCTTTTGGCAATAGAATTTAATAGACGTCACTGGATTTCCTACCCTTTACTGTCTATGGATACAGAATTGCTGCTGCATACTTTTTTACAGGCTAAAATGCCCTCTGCAATTTTGTTTGGACTGATCTTTCTGTTTTTTATGTTATGGATATAGAAAATGGCAATTCTTTTTTCAACTTCTGGCAATGCATGACTGATTTTTTTCGGTAGAGCTAGTTATGTTTTTACAAATTTAAAATGCTATACCAGAAAATAGAGTAAAACCGAGACTCACACAAGTGTTGTTTATTTTTTTTTTTAATATTTAACCTGCCATATCGTTTATGCATTGCATATTAATTAGTTTATGCTATATCTTGGGTTTTTCCATTATTACATTCTTGGTACCAAATATTTTTAGAAGGGATAATTTTAGAAACCTCCCCTGAGGTTTGGTGAATTATCACTTAGCTTCCCAGACGTTTTTAAAATTTCTCTTACCACCCGTGGAATTGACATTTTGTTAACAATATTAACAATATTAAAAAAAATTTAGAAACATAATATTAACAAGTTATAGAGTTTTTAATAACGTCAATAAGAGCAATAGACAAAGTGACATTGCCTAATTTGTAATTCACAAGTAAACAAAAAACATCACCTGAAAGTAGTCACATATGGGAGGAATGCATATAACTACTTGGTATCAATTATCCATTTGTATAGCCTGATCCGGAAGAATATCTCATAATCAAGTAATAAAAATTATGCCACTCTCTTACTTGTATGTAACTATTTTGATTATGAAACCCACATCATCTCCTATTACTTATTGATCATTTAAAGTACGAGCTCATAATATTTACCTATTATGTAGTTTTGTTTTAAAAATCACACATTCATTTCAAAGTTTAGGGAATCATCTTAGTGAAATTGCAGTTTTCTCCTCTTCTGCTTCAAGTTCTCGTATTGTTCATAGGAAAGAGAAATAAAGGAGAGAAAAAAGATGGTTACAACATACAAATAGAAGTCGTATTTTTATGAGCATTTCTTCTGACAATCAATTGCGCGCTTTTGGAAGTCTTGTTAGCTAATTTCCACCTTTTTTTATATAGAAAAGAAAAGTGGTGCCAATTGTTTCGTGGGCATTTTACTATTACATGCTTATAAAGTTTGTCAAACTTTTTTTTTTTCTGGTTTTTAAAAGCTAAATAATTGCGGAAGAAATGAGCAATTAATCCCTCCGATAGTGATATGTGGACCCATAATCTTTTTAAGAGTGGTAAGAGAAATTTTTAAAACGTCAAGGGAGCTAAATGATATTTCATGAAACCTCAGGGAAGGTTCCTCAAATTTCCCTTTTGAGAATGTCTTCAATAGTTTGTCTAATGCCATGGGCACAAAATGTGCATTGGTTTTTTTCTTTTTGGGGGGTGGGGGGGTTGGTTAACTGTTAACTATTTAAAAGTAAAATTATAATAGGAAAGTATCTAAAATCAAGAGGTAATAAATGTAACCTCATGCACCTGCAGCTAAATGCAAGATTTTTCATAATGTAAGGACTTAAGTTGCAGCATTTCAAAATTCAAGGACGGAAGTGAAATTTCTAAAAGTGTAGTTACCTCTTGCCCTCCTGAAAACTTTATACGAGGCACTTACCATTAGCTTCAGCTGTCACAGTCTGATTCATCGGATTCCAATGTTTACCACATTGGAAAAATTGTCCTCAAAACATGACAAAGTCTTGAATTTAATGGCTAAACAAACCAAATGGCCTCATATTTTGGATATCATAAACAAAGAATCCTGCTTAAAATACAAACATTCTACTGTACTTTGATGGATAGATATCAATTTTTTTCATAAACAACACCCCTTAATAATTGGAATCCTATACCCATCAAGACATTAACCCCACCACAAAGCTTCCATATAATATAATAACTCCATCTATTATACATGTTTATTGGAACATATGACAATGGGAATTATAATACATAGCTGAGGACAATACATCAATAAGGACATGGCTGGGAACCTCAAGGTATGAAATATATACATACCCCATGATGATCAATGGCCAGTATAAAAATCTTACCACCCTCTGTAAAACAATCTGTGGACTTAGTTTTTTATCTTCTCCTCTTCTGGTATGCACAGGGAAAGAAACTCAATCGAGACTCAAAAGAAAGGTGTGACAGTACAAATATAGGCTATAACAACATCCAGGAGACAATCTTATATAGAGGATGCATCTCCGTGACTTGATGATGATCTGCTTCTGCTCCGGTGGTGTCTCTTGCCCCGGTGACGGTGCACTCCTCCGAAAGTAACAGGGTCGAATGCACGGAGGCGCTCGGCTTCCTTAGGATCCAGGACACATTCAGCTAGAGGGACCGTGTATCGAGCATGGTCGTAGCAGTATGAGTATTGCATATGCTTCTTCCTGAAGTTCTGCATTCTAGTTCTTTGCTCAGGTGTGATACCAGTAGGGATTGCGTTGTTTTCTGGAGCAATGTCACACTTTGTTGCCTGCTCAACAGGATCAATTGCACAGCCATGGAGCACAAGGTCAGAGAATTTTGCAATGTATGGGGCATATTTGTAATTGATTCTGAATTTTCCTCCATTTGTAGCCCAGTCGGACCCATCCCATAGTGTTGCATACAACGACATAGGCTTGGAAGGGAAGTCCCCACCCATTGTTGCTGTCCTTTTAAACTCTCTTATGGGGACATTATCAACATAAAAGCTGCAATAGAAGAATATGAGATACCAAGACAAACAAAACAGGGTCAAGGTCTTGATCAGAAGACACAATAAATGTACATTAGCCAGAACAAATCCAACAAGCTTGGTCTCATTGCTTCTAGCCTCATCTTTGATGTGGGGCAAGAGTTTAAAAACTTAACTACCTGGTACACAGTTAAAAACTTCACTGTAATATATCTGGGAAAGTTTCTGATTTTATTTGAATTTTTCTAGAAGAAATAACTGCTAGTATCCTCAAACAAAAACAGACAAAATTTTGTTCGCAAAACAGCCACAATAGTAAAATTAGACTGTTCATGACATAGAGTAGTTAAAAAATATGATATTGATAAGAATAACACAAACTCAAAACATAGGATCCCAACTGCAGATCAACCATATTCAAGTACAGATGGGAAATTACTGGTCACATAATTGTCATTCTCACTTTGATCAGGTTGTTGACTCATTTAACTGCATACAATTAAGAACTGATAACAGAGAGCATAAAAAATTCCTTTACAGGAGGATCATTACTTCTCATTTAATATTCTTGGTAACGAAAATAAGATTTATAGTCAAATTAAGACATATAAGTAGCATCTTCAGAACAGGAATAAGCATGTAAAGGATCCCCATAGCACTTCCAAGAAAGGACAGGCTATAGATATGTAGATTGAGACATCACCGCAGAAGCCGCAGAATCAGTAAAATCAGAACACCAGTGCACTAGAGATTACAAGGTCATACTACCACATACAGATCCTCCATCAAAGAATCAGTCAAGTAAAAGCTGTTACAGAGCAAAGTATGCAACAAAAATAGCAAAATTCAGAGAAAAAGGGAAACAAATTAAACAGGAAGCTTTTGGGATCCTTACATAATCTGATCCTCAGTCCAGAGGATACTGTACTGATGGAAATCTTCAGAAGGATCAAACCAAAGCCCATATCTTTCTTCTCTGCCAACGTTTGTGCTACCATTTCCATAAATATTAGTCTGAATCCTCCAGTCTTTACCCCTTATGTTCCCCAAGAACTCAAAATCCACCTCATCATGGTTCTTTTCAAACATGTCACCATTTGACATCTGTCATCCACCAAAATTAACACAATTCTAGCATTAAAAGGGAAAAACAGAAAAAGACCTTGCCTCTTTTAAAGAAAAAACTTGAATATAATTTACAATCCCAAAAAATTTTTCAATAAAATTATGAAAATCAAGAGAAACTCCATGGAGAAACTATGATCAAGAACATCCAATCTGGGCCTCTTTTTATTTTATTTTCTTTATAAGAATGCGATGAATGAACCATGAAGAGAGTCTGAGGTGGTAAGTATCCGAAGTTGTACCCTTGATCATTAGGCTATGTGCGATTCTTCGGCTTGATCAAAAATTGAAAAATGAACTTTGAAACTCTCTCTTTCTCTCTGTCCATTTTTTCTTTTGGGGATTATTGATATTTGAATGAAGTGAAATATACTCACATAAAATGCAACAACAACACCAGCCGTGTAATCTGCTGGAAGCTTAATAGAAGCACTGAAGAATCCCTGTGAATATATGTCTTGTGACACAAATCCAGAACCTGTAATCACAACAGACCAGTGCAAAAAAGGAAAACAAAATGGTCAAAGACAAACTAAAGAATCAATTTTTGAAAATTCAATAGAACCATTTAAAAAAACTGACCTGTTCTTTCATCTAAAGTAAGATGAACTGATTTTCCATCTTTAACAACCATAAGATTATCATCACCAAAAAGCTGAGAGTACCCTTCATCAAATGAAAGAATTGGAAGGTTTTTTGAAGCCCCACAAACCAAAACAATGAAGGCGATTAATGCGAAAAATCCCAGATGAAAATTCACCATTTTTTTTTTGTCTCTGTTCTTTTTCTTTTTATGAATAAGTTTTATGTGATCAGTTCTGCAGGACTGAACATGTATTACAGTGTGTCTGTATAACTGAAATTGTTATAGGTGTTTCTTGGGGGGTGTTTAGTGTGTGTTGTGCGCGTAAAAGAGTCGTATTGAGGAAGCAGATGTGAGAAGAAGAGATGATATGGAGAGAGACTGAAAGGGAGCGAAAACAGAGGAGTCTCAATCTCTGTGGAAGCGAAGAGAAAAGAGAGAGTGAAAAGGCCAATGAGAAGGCAGACAAGAAGGGTGATTTTATTGGGTGGTGAGACTGAATGGTGTGACTTGTGAGCTGTTCAAAAGCATAGGCAAAATTTCAGTTGAGAAAATATAATAATTATATTTTAGTATTTTATTATTATTTATCAAATAAATTTTTTATACATTATCAGTGTATAAAATATTACATTATTAATAAATAAAAAATTAATTCTTATTTATTTAGTGAAGACTGAAAGATGACTGTATATTTGGCAAAAATCAATTCATAAGTTGTACAAACAAACGAACATGTGCTTGGATTTAGAATTCTTTGAGAGAAAAAGATTTGATATCATAAACACTTTTTAAAATTTTTTTTATCTTTAACTATCTTTTTTTGCAGACGTCTCATCACAAAAGATAGTACACTATCATTTTAAACATTTTTGTAAACAATATTCAATCAAAATAGAGGAAATTAAAAAGCAATTTTGAGGCAATAAATCCTAGTCGCAGAAGTTTATATGACATTAATTTTTTTTTGAATTTTTGTAGTGAGATAGATTTCAATGTTTACATGAAACATTTGAATACCTTTTAGATGGGTTTTTGTAACAAGTATCCATTAAGGAGTCATTAACATACTTAAATCACACTTAACCTACCATATGAATGTACATAACAATAACAATTACCATTCTTTGTATTTACACACTTTTTTCTAATTAAGTTTACTTTTTTAAAAATTTAACACCTCAACTACGTAGAGACCCCTTTTAGATTTGTTCTGTTTGTACATATACATATATTGCATGTCGGTTCTTATGCTGGCTAGAATAATATGAATTAATGTTTTTATGTGAAAAACTAAAGTGAGAAAGGTTCGCCCTTGTTTGATGAGTGTTTACAACTAAATAAATAAACAAATAAATACATAATGGTAAAAAAAAAGTAGTTAATTAGAATTTTAATGACAGCCAATTGAACCACTAATTACTAGGCTTTGCTTTATGAACCGTGTAGTCATGTTGTCTGTGCCATTTGGCATTAGAGTTAGGACAATATCTCATGAGTGAATTAAATCTAATCACTTATCATAACTAAGTCTTTTTGTCGCCTGTTGTGTATTGTATTATCATTGTAATTAGATTAAAATATTTTTCCATGCACATTTATGTAGAAAATCGAGAATCATACATATTTTTATAACGAGTTTATCTATAAAAAGTGAATGAATATCACAACATGTCTAAGCGAGGTAAGTCATCATTTAATTTATTTTTGTCTTGTAACTCATATGTAGCTTAGAGTATGATTTTTCTTTTATATCTACTGATATATTAGAGGTTCGTATTGTGCCCCCTAACCCAGTGGACACAGCAAACAAGATTTGTAAACGTAAGGCATAATCTTGGATGTATCGAATATTTTTAAGAATTTCACTAAGTTAAAAGTGGAATAATAAAAGTTAGTGACTCATTGAATCGAGAGACTTCTTAGCAAACATTGATTAAAGTTATTCTCTTAATCACTACGATACTAAGAGTAAGGAGGATATAATTAGTATCGAAAGAATATATCAATTGTCTGCTAGAAAAGATGAGTTACAAACAAATGGAATGACTCTAGCTTTTTCCAACTTTTACGTCCATTTATTTGTTGTCCCTTTGTCCCTCTTTGAAGCTTTCAAGTTTGAATATGAATAGAGCATCCTATTCAAATCTTAATGCCTTCAACGAGTGATAAAGTAAAAAAATCATGCCAAAAGTAAATCTACATGGATTATTTTTCGACACATATACATATACTGCTCTGTTTGGATTATTTTTTAACACATGCATGTCAGCTTAGTCTGAATATGTGTTATAGTTATCAAAAAAACATATTTAAAAGATTTAATAGTTAACACTGAGGTTTGAAAAATTAGAGTTGTTGAATTTAAATCTCTTTCCTTCTCATGTTAATATATGCATATACATATACATATATGTGTGTGTAGAGAAAACCTCGCAACACACAAGTTAAAGCTAAGAAGAAAAACATAAAGGGTAAAGTGGGACTAACACCAAGAAGAAATAAAGAAAAATTAAGGCCAAAGCACAAAGTTAGAAAATGACTTTTGAAATAGAAAGATGATTACCTTTTCTCATATTATTATTACTTCTTTTTGAAAATCATAAACTTTACCAAAAATCTACAATCCTACATAAAAATAGCAAAAGCAGAAACCAACAAGAAAAGCTTGAAGAAATGGACAGCTGGCTGCATGGTAGACCACGTAAGGTAACCGCCCCGGAGCCGCCCTACTTTAGCTTAGTGCATTTTATACCAAAGGTAGCCTCACCATTCCAGTAAAACTACAGATTTGCCCTACAATTAAAGCATTTCTCGTTGCAACAGAAGAAAAGGGCATTTAATGGAACAAGGAGAAAAAGTGGAAAACGCTCTGGTCAACGAGCAAGGCGTGTACTGGAGCGTGGAAGGTGACGCGTTTTCATCCCACGTGGCGAGCTCTGGTAATATTAAATTGGTCGGAAAATAAACGTTAGTTAGTCAGGACTGAGGAGTTAGTAGGATCGGATCGTACTTACTATTTTGTCGTATTACTGATGACGTGTCAGAATGTTCTTCCACGTCAGATCACTAGCCGTTTCCACGTGGGCCCCGATGGTAGCGCCCTGCGAATCTGACGCCGTTAATCTGGGGCTCCGTTCGGACAAAGCAGAAGAGGGGCAATCACCGTCTATCTTCGTAACGTCTTCTATCTGCGCTGTCAAGGGTTTGGTAGCTGGAATAAATTGCTTAAGGGAAAACTAACGGTTCACTGTTGAGAAGGTTAAATTAAACGTCACTCTCTAATGTAAACAGGATTAAAAATTGAGTAAGTTTTTTATATGCTATTGATGTACATTTTTTTAAGCTAACAGATTTAGCTCATTGTTACATAATATGAATTTATATTTGAAATGTAAATTATGCACACGTATCATATATCTATAACTACTAGTGTAAAAAATTCACTGCATTATTAGTGCATAAAAAGTTAATTTTAAAATTATGAGTTATTTAAAATATTTATTTGGTTGATGCGTCAATGAAAACAAACCCTGTGTGATGGATATTCTTTAGGATCATAAAAAAACCAAATTTACGTAGACAAACTAATCAGGGTTTATTAACTTATTATCATCAAAAAAGAAGAAACTTATTATTGTGAAGCAAATTAATCTCATAAATGCCGCTCAATTTCCATATTTCAATGAAGGATTATTTTAGCCAAAAAAGACAAAAAAAAAAAAAAGCACCCCTTTTTCTCTTATTCTTGATTTGTCAAAAAGGTCATTATGCTAGTACAAGTTATATAATCTTTGTATAAAGGAGAAGAAGTATGGGATCTAAAAAGTGGGGAGCAACATTTGTACTATCAGGTTTTAGTTGTAGCATCCCTGGGGTGCAATCGTTAATTGATATGTAATTATGATATATACGGAGAGCCATGTTTTTAATAGAAAATTTATTTTATTGGGGTTTGATTTACGACTCACCCATAGACATCTTGTTACCAAATGGTTGATGCTATATATACAAGGCCTCGTTTGAAATGCAATTTTTTAAAGAAAATTTTTATATTTTTCGTGAACATATTCTCCAATCATCATTTTACATCATATACATCAAATCATTATAGTATATTTTTTTATAAAAACTTCAAAAAAAAATAGCAATCACAATTGGTTTTTTGGAGACCACAAAAGTCCACTAGTAGCTTAGCTTAAGGCCTGAAGCCGGGTCCTCCACAAAAGTATGTCTCCGTGAATGAACTGTTGTGGTGTAATATAGTCAAAAAGTCACAAGCGTGGTTGCTCTATAACGATTTGGCAAAGATGCGTGGTTGGCTTAATCACGGGAAAATGTGCTTGCATGGGAAAGAGACGTAACGGTTGATGAGCGCACGTTAACCTAATTGTGGAGACGTTCTCTAACGTGCGCCAATAGCTTTGTTTAACCAATTTCTGGGGAGCAGGATTTATGTAAGATCCCAAGGTGCGTTGTAATTTGCAGGTATTGCTGCCTTGGTTATTGTACTTGTACATGCTCTACAAAACAAACAAAAGTTAGTGGCAATTTCCAAAGCATCAAATAGTCTTCCAAGAAGGGAGTAGCAGTTCTAGCAAATATTCAACATTGGTGTAAGAAAATTTTGTTTCAACCAAAGACATCATGCTAGCCTACCGAGGTTAATTTATTGTAAGGCTTATTTACCCTTTTTAAGGAATATTCTTGTTGCCAATAATTTGTTTATTAGTAGATCATTTGCCAGCACTACCATATATCTACATCAATGACAATTAGATAATTACTCTTACAACATGCGCACAAAAACCAAACCTTTTTTTTTATCCTATAAGAGAGGAAAGGAACTTAAGAAACAAGGAGGAGATGAGGAGATTTGAACTTAAAACCTCTAATTTATGGAGCATCAACCTTCGAAAAAATCAAACCTAAAATGTCTATAATCCTGACAAATTCGAATTGTGTAGATTCTAGGGCATCTCACAAGATTTTCAGTTAACGAATCATTATTGTTTTGCCATGTTAATTACTAGTATTAGACTCAGTTTGAACAAGTTATTTCGTAGTTGCTAAAGGATGGACTACGAAAAAAGTATAAATACATTAAGTCCTTGACCTGATGCCAACATTAATATCGAAGATTAATGTCAAAAAGTTAAGTATGCAACGTTAAAGTCTCCTGCAACATCTGTTACTGTTACTGACTATGTCAAGCACTGAATTGATTATCGTGAATAACTTACTGCAGTTGGAAATCTTCCTCAAGATATGAAGAATTCGAGGAAGAAAAGCTAATAATGTGTAGGTCCGGATGTTAAAATGTCCCGTGATACGATTTCCCGTAAATCTTGCGTTGCATGTATAAGATGGCTTTTTGTGCACTTTTTCTTTGTGTTTGACAATCTTTGCCACAAAAAAAAAAAAAAAAGTGCATGGTTTTCTTGTCTTCGTTTTCGAGGAAATAGAGAAATTGGTTTACCGTTGCAGAAATTAGTTGTTGTGATTAATCATTGCTTCCACCTTTCTCGTTTGTAAGTGTTGAATTTTGGTGCCAACATACTCTCAAGTTGCTTGAAAAGTTGCTGATGATAAATCTATCTTTAAATGAAACCAACCAACAACTAAAACCAAAATTTTGCTAGATGTCGTCTGAAATGGATATTGTGAGATTATTTTTCTTTTTATGCTCTTCTACCATTAATTGGTGTAGATATGTTTATTGCGTATTTATAATGAAGCCCATTAGATTAAGGCTAATTCTTTAAAATGTTGCTGCCAAAAAAAAAAAGAAAAAGGTTACACAATTGTAGTTTTGACAACGGGTTCTTTCTACTATATGCCTGCCGTACTGGCCCTCATATAATAGGAAGAATCTATTGTCGGAAGCACAATTATGCAACCTTTTTTTTTTCAGCAATATTTTAAGGCATTAACCCTAGATTTGCTTTGATGATAACTTACTAAGTAGTATGGATTATGGCAGCATGATAGTAATACGGGAGACTATCTATAAATTAAGGATGGGTATAAAATTAAAATATAAGGATAAAGGATAAAACAATGATAAAAATAAAAAAAATAGTTGACAAGAATTGTCTACTACATTGACCTATTTTTAAAGTAGCATTTAAGAAATATAGAGTTTATTATGCTTTCTGTTATTTGAAATACATTAAAATCTTAATATCAAAAATTTTCTCTTATTTCTCTAATAGCCTTGTAAGCTTTCTAAAATGTTTATTAGGCTAAGAGATCACAGATGTAAAAGGTGTTCTACATAGGATTGCAAAAACGAACAATGATTAGAAAATAGAAGATTTTGAAAATAATATACAAAAAAATAGTTTTTCAAAGATCTCTAGTCGTAACACGAATTTCCAAGATATATCTTCCTGCTTATACGTTTTTCTTTTTAATCCATTTGCTCTAGTTATACCATGACCTTTTAGTTGAACTTTGCACCCTATATAACTATTGTACTTTGTGCACTTACATGAATAGATCAATTTCTTGTGATAATGACAATTGAAGGATGCTTAGTATGAACTTATCTCACAAATCATAGGGGTTAGCTAAATGAAGATGGGACTAGCCTGTTTGGATTGGTATTTTTAGGAATTTATGTAGAAAAATATACTGCAATGATTTAATAAATATGAGTTAAAAAAGTGACAGATAAATATATTCACAAAAAATGTAAACATCTTTATGTGGAAAAGTACAATTCAAACATGATATCTTAAAGTTTTCTACAGTAAATAGGGATAAGGTTTTAAATTCCATTATCTCTAATTTCCCTCGTCCTCTAGTTTCTCTCTTGTATTTAAAAAATTAAATTCATGAAATAATGTAACTCTCAAAATCACAAAAAAGAAATTGTAATTCTATACATTTAAACATCAAATTAAAAAATGAAAAAAATCATTTAATAACTAGTCTGACCCATGCAGTTTCCACAGTTAGTTGCATTCATTCTCGAGAAGTCCCCCGGAAAAAAAAAAATAGGGGTGATGAAGCTAGTTTTTAGATTATATTTTTCAATTCTCTTCCATTAGTTTTTAATTAGGACTAAAAAGGAAAAGCCTATTTGTTACGACTAGAATGATTAACAACTTTGGACCTTAGCAATTACCATTGGATTTGCTTGAGATACAACCCACGGCCCGCAGGGTGCAGGAAATGCCCACACGTAGAGAATCTGGTAGAATAGATATATTAAGCAATTGTAGTGGGCAATATCGGCAAATAATCCAGACAGCAAGCGGGAGAGAAAAAATCAGAATATACTGGGTGTGTGGTGGACCAGAGCTCTGGTGGGGTCCATCAATCATTTCGTCACACTTGGCAAAGGGTGATCTGATTGATAAGTCAGCTTTTTCGTCGCTGACGTGCTTGACCAGATATACATTGCCACGTCATGAGATGACTTAAAGGCCTACAAGGGCTTAAGTCCAAGGGAAAAAAAAAAAGCGGCTACTTTTTTGGGTGCATGAGACGTGGAGCTACATTTAAGGTGTTTAATGTTTATCCTTTTGAGCAGACGTTGGCAAAGAATAAAAACCCCCAAACAGCCAAACAAAGCCTAACTCTAGTGGCATTTCAAAGCACAATTCATGTGGTCCTTTGGAGTTTAGACTATTGCCATTGATTCTATCTTTAGATTTCTAATTGGACATCTCATTATTGGAAACATTTTCTTTTATTATACTGTTGTAACACATTTTGTAACATGATATATGTGAGATATATGTGAGAAAAAGTAATATGAGGAGATAAAATGGTGCGTGAAAAAACGTGTTTATAATATAAGTCGAATGATTTTTCCAGACAATGAGTGTCGAATTTGATATTGTTAAATTTAATCAGCACTTATTTCTTGATCAACTATACTAAAAAGTATTTGTCTTGCTCCTTTAAGCATCCATTCCTTGAACATTAAATGTTTCGATACTTTAAAATTACCCCTCTATTTAATACCTTAGATTGTTTGTAGTATTTCTAAACTCAAACTTAATAACCAAATGGTATTGTGATTGATTTTCATTGGAGTACTCTTATAGGAGTTGAAAATTTCTAATTTAGTTGATTTTTTTCCTAGTTTTTTTGGTGTTGTTTAACTTCTTTGTTATCGATCAGTAATCCAATTGACTCCAACAGAAATTATTAGTCTTCCAAAGTTTTGACACTTCTTTACTCTGTTCCCATTGTGAAATCTATGCATTTGGACGTATTTTGCAATTACAAAACATTGAGTCATAGTTTCTTCTCTCTCTCCATGCAAGCAAGATCATAGTTAGTTTGTGTTGATTCTTTTCTACTTTGACTACGTACTACTGTCCTTATCCGTAGATTTCAAAATGTTAAATTTAAACAATTGGTTTAAACTGGAGTAGGAAAATTCACCTAATATGAGCAATTTATTCTACATATGTTTTCCCATTTTCTCATCACAAAATTTACAAAGAATTGGTCCGCAAATCCTGCAATCAAGAATTTTTGGTACCCGTAAATTCAGAGCCTCTAAAACTCATATTCAAACCAAAACTCGTGACCCTACAGCTTAGCCATTGAAAGCTCGAATAAAGTGTATTTCTGCACAGAACCTGTGAATGGAAAAGACCCCACGAGCAACATTTTTTTTTTGGGTCAATAACACGGGCACCATTTGAGTGCGGCTTAAGTTTTGACGAAAATGAGTTCTTGCAAAATCCACCAACCACATGTTAGTTTGATGGCTAGCGCCCTTTTTCCATTGTTAGTTTTTGGAGTTTTTGGAGAAAAATGTACCGTAACAATTTGATGTATGTGAGATAAAAAGGTCATTAAAAAATATATTCACAGAAAATGTAAAAAATTTCTGCTGAAAAAAAAAAGCTTTTCAAACAAGGATTATTTTCAATATCAAGAGGTTGTTCTCAACCAATGAGTCTTGTTTGGATTGAATTTTTATAGAAATTTTTTTTACATTTTCCGTAATCACATTTTTGGAACACTTCTTGTGTGCAATACCATGCACATGTTTGTTATAGTATATTTTTCTATAAAAAATTCATAAAATAGAAATTCACTACTAGTTTTTCAAACTAACTTTTGACAAGTTGTCAAGTCTAATTGGTTTTTTTTTTAAAGATTATCATACATCTGGTTACATGAGCATTCGAAAGAGACTCATCAAGGAGATAAACAAAATTATTGATTCATTAAATCCATGTAACATAGTCCATGAAGACCTCCTTGAACTTGGTGGAGATTTGATCTGAGCAGTAGGACAAATTGTGTGATGATTCTCTTGCTAGCAAAAGCTTAGTGAGTATTTATAGACAAATAAGTTGTCAAATCCTTATGCATGGAAACCTGACCAATAAGATTTAACTAATTCTAATACAACTCTTGTATTTGGAAGACTAAAACTTATTTGCACCATAATTCTCTCAAGTTTAATTTGTCTCACAAATCAAACTATAAGTTATAAAACTTATCTATCAAGTCCCACTTGAAATTCATTTAATCTAGTTAAGAAAGTTCTTAATGTGTAGGTGTTGGCAATAAGTATGAGCTATACATTCTTAATAAATAAGAACTAGATAAATTAAAACTAATTTATCGATTCCACTAATCAATCAACTCATACTTATAGATCAAGATTGGTATCTAAATGAGTAATGAGAAAAGTCAAGTGGATGACTTCACCTTTGGGAATAAGTTGTGCCTATTCCATTGTGTGATTAATGCTCTTTTCTCTTGTACCAAAATATAACTCCAATGAAGAGTTCTTAGAAACACTTTCTAAGACTTTCCCACTTAGCTAAGATTTGAGTTATACTTCTACAAGTGGCCAAACAGATAAACATAAGAGGTTAAATCCTTATAGGTTATTCACCATCTTTCCATACTTCAAAGATACACCCATTTGCTAATGATGTGAGCATGTCATATAACAAAGAAAGTATAACTATCCATATTCAAGATATCATGATAACCTTAAGTCTAAGAATCATTTACATAAACGTCACTTAGACATTAATCCTTTGGCAAAAGGATGTCCTATGTGGATCAATCTAGTGAACTTGATGTATACTTGTTTAGGTGTCTCACAGTAGATGAGGTCTACTACTTCACATTTATAATCGAATGAACCTCACCATCATAACTCTTATGATTTCATCGATTAGGTTTATTCTAAGGGTTTTATCATACTTATATGAAAATATAAGCAATCAATATGATAAAGATGTCATTTATTATTACATAAATAGTGAAAGTATATAATAAACCCTAGAAGTTGATTGACTTTAGGGCATATTCACTAACATATCATACATCTGGTTACATGAGCATTCGAAAGAGACTCATCTATGCAGTATACAAGACATGAGGGAGTTTATTTATGTTAGGATATAAAAAGAAAGCTGGTAGTGAGATTAGGCTATTCGTTTACAGTATAAAAATTTTCTTGGACTTTGATGAGGTGAACGTAGGAGCTAATGAGGAATTGATTGCTTACCTAATTCACCAGTTTAGTGTCAAATGTTCCAACGTAAATTTGTGGAAAGTTTGGTACTGATGAACGATGAGGAGTAAAATAACAGGTCAAAAGAGAAAATATGATTACAACATATGGTCAGGTTTTGACATTTTTAGACATATGCAAGATGGTTTTTCGTGTGGGAACTTTAGAGCATCTATCGTTGGGAAAAAGAAAAAAAAAAAAAATTTCATCAGTTGCTTTCTTAGATAAATTATAAAACAATACAAGACTGACAAAGTCTATACTAAATGCAACGTTGTTGTCTACTTGAGAAAATTAATATGGATTTTCTATATAATGTGGAAATAGGTACATGGCTCATAAATGGAAGAAAAGTAAATATACCTACTAGCAAACAATTGTGTGCTAGACTGCTAGTGGACCAAATGAGGAATCTTTTCATAAGGTCAAAATCTTATCTTGGTGAGTGAATATAGCTCGCTTAATACGCTTAACAAGAATAAATCACAGCTGCTTAGTCAAACCCTGAAAGAATTAAGAAAAAAGAATGAAATGCACTCTAACAAGAGCTAACATTAACATTCCAGAAACAAATGCTAACGACGACATCCTACTCTTGGTTTGTATATAATTTCCTACTCTCTTGGCCAAAATGTTTACTCTATCATAAATCTAATTAATGCATATGAGGGTATGATTGTTATAAAAAAGTACCAGATTTTCTTGTTCTTTAGTTAAGTTATTAACTAAGCAAAAATTTCAATATTTGACAAGTATGCTAGTGAGATGGTAACTATATGTTTTCTTATGAACGTCTTAAGCTAAATGGAGGGAGACAATCATGAGTTTAGTTGAAAACTAAAAAGTTACAGCTATTTAGATGAGAATGAAATGATGCATTTGGGCAATAATTGGGATAGATGATGGCTGCTTTATACGTAGGTGGTCTATCAGCTCAAAAATTTTGAAATTCAAGCCATCAAGATAAAGATTTTTTAACTTCTTACAGCCCTGCAAAATTTTTGTCTGTGGTCAGAATTCATATGATTAGCATTATGTTTTGACTAACATTCAATTAACATATTTTTGTCCATGTTAGGCTTAATGTCCATGTATATATCATCAACACGGCCGTTTATAGCTTTGTTAAAAAGTTAAATCAGTCAGGAGTGCTAGAGTACAAAAGATAATAATGGAATAGATAGAATGAAACTTACAATGCTCATCCCTTCTGTTACCAAAGGTCTAGAATTGATTTGTTTCTTCTTTACATGTTAGTTAGTCTTAGTTTAATGCTGTTGCTGTACCTGTTTATCATATTACAGTACCTTTACAACACAAATATTTGCGAAATAGAAGTAACTGAAATCATGATTAAGTCATGAGGTTAAAGATAATAGGATTGCAGGCTCTGGTTAGTATGTGGTTTTTAGTAATTGAGTTGATGTAATCTTTTGCACCTTGAGATTGCTTATATTTACCTAAAAAATTTTGCTTACGTCATTGACACAAATTCCAATCACCTTTTTATCTCAGATACATCACATCAAAAAAGTGCTACAGTATCCTTTTCAAAAAGTTATCCCAAAAAATCTACTATCCAAACGCACAGGAAAGTGACTTTAGTGCTGGAGGAATTTTGAGGATTTTAATTTTTTGAATTTTTTTTCTTTTTTTCCTTTTTGATGTTTGATTCTTCAAAAGATCGACCAAGTTTCTTTTTCTTTTTAATAGAATAAATCAAATAGAATCATTTGCTACAAATAACAAGAAAGACAGTAAAGATATTGTGGATTAAAGTTGATATACTAAATGAAATTTCACTACAATCCTATCACAGATTAATATTTCCAATGATAATTTCATAATTAAGGTTCAAAAAAGTTTCGAAATTATGGAAGCCATGAGAAAGGGAAGCATGGAGATAAGAATTCAAAAAGAGAACATGCATAATAGTTTAATTAGTAAAAATTAGAGTGATCACAGTGTGGACTAACTCCACTTTGCACCTCTGAACTTATATCACTTTCTCACTTTGTAATTTAAATTTCAATTGGGATACTTTGTATTCTAAACTTTCAAGTTTATCCTATTTGGGTCCAATCAATGACTACGTTCGTAGAACTGGCTCAAGAATTCATATATTTGTCCTTAAACTTTATTTAGTTGTAAGCTATTCCTTGTGGTGCAAAAAAAAAAAAAAAAAGAAGCTATTCCTTGCGACGAGGAAAGAAAAAAGAGAGAAGCAACAGTTGATATGCTAAAATAATATTTAAAAAAGCATAATATCTATCACAAGCTATTTCTAGTCATAAGGGGGATAAAAAAGCAAGAAACAGTTGGTGTGGAAAAAGTGTACTAGGAATTTGATTTGAGATTTTCTATTTGTAAGAGGGAAAGAAAAACCTAACTCAAATTGTTTGCCAGAGTTGGGAACTGTCGGCACGCTAAAAGATATCTGAAAGCATACCTTGGTGTTTCGGTGTAAAAATTAATTATCTTGGAAAAGCATTATATAATAATTCAAATCTTTAATCAGACAAGTTCATTTAAATCTCAAAATATTTAGACCGAAAGATAATACTGAGTAACGATGATGCTAACATACAATAATTCCAAGTTGATATGTCATAGTCTTACTTTATTTCAATTGTATGATGCAATCCAAGAATGTCATTTTATCTATCCTAACGAAAATAACATTTATGTACCCCAACGGTCTATCTATCTCTATCCTCTACCGCTCCTTGACAAATAATCAAGTTGGATGCCTTTTTTTTTTTTTCATCCTATAATTATAATGATCTTATTTTTGCCGTTGTATTTTAGAGGTGTTTTCAGAAGAGTTTCAACAATTTTAGCCCTTCTCCAGATTGCAATTTTCCAAAGAAAAATTTGGATGTTTTCTATGACTATATTTTTAAATTATTTTTTATCTCACATATATCAAATTACTATAATATATATATATATATATATATATATATATATGCTAAACTCTAGAAAATAGCAATCAAAACGAGATCTAAAGTCTAAAGTTTTCGAACCTTTATGTGATTTTTGCTTTGAGCAAGCAATTATTGTCTGCAAACAGTTCATTATAGCATCATGAAAGATGAAATTTATTTAATTGAAGGTGAAGAAGGTTAAATTTAGAGGGGGGCTAGGGCAGGAGGGAGAAAGTATAGGAGTCCAGATGTGTTAAAAGTGAATAGATTAAGTGCAAAATGTAGGAGACAAAAAATTGCATTACGATGTTTAGAGAAATAAAATCTTCCTCAAGTATACATGCTTGAGAATTTTAACATAAATTTCACTCTAATCTTTTACATCTTCAGGATTTGCCTTAATCTTGTGTAAAAGCATATTTACCATTTGCTAGCTTAATTGATCATTATTACTTTTTTCAATTTGAGGCAATGTTTCATTTTATCTATAAAACCAAGTATCATTTAGTTTTGTCAGGTTCAGTTCATGAATGAGAGGAACCATCTAAAATCTAACAAGCAGATCGTGCAAATTAAAAATTGCCTAAAGCCAAATCTTTCACTTGCAGAATACCTTTCGGTGGTCAAAATCATCTGCAAGTAAATGTGCGCCTTTTGTGGATACCATCTTTCTTGTCTTGTCGTTCAGCAAATATGGCCATTTGGGCAAGATTAAAATTTCTACTCTTTTCCCCAGGAAATATTAAAGAATTTTCGTTCTAAATATAAAAGATAACTTCAGTCTAAAAACAGCCCAAACACAGCATGAATTAATTTGTCTTCTATATATTTCCCTTAAGTAACAATTAATGAAGCCATCCTTTTATTTTTATTGTTCAGTGGATCATGCAACGGAACGTGATAACTCATCATGGCAATGTGGTGGAAGATGTCAAACCCCTAGGCCAAGCTGTATGCAACCATGGGACATTGCGCAATAGGGCTGAATTATATAGCATGTCCTAAATCATTTGCACTAAATTCTTATTTCTTGTTTTCAAAAAATAAAAATTCTAATTTCTTGGGACCCAAATTCATCATCTTAATCTTTACCACATTTTAATAGTAGGGACCCTCTCTATTGCCACACTTCCACGCGAACAGACCTTTAAAGGGTCCCTTAACAGTCCTTATTCAAACTTGGAGATTTCGACATGACAGAATATGTGGAGAAAATGACATTGACACGCAAGTAGAATTTATCCCTTTTTTGTTAAGAAAAAAAAGAAATGATTATTGTGACAACATTTTCTTTTCTTTGAAAATTTTCACAGATTTATGGCATTGATAGAACTAAAAATTTTGTTAGAGGAGGCGAGTTTTAACATATCTAAAGTCACATATATACCATATAAGTGTTTTTGAATTTTTGTAGGGGTAAAATTTTAAATTTACAAAGAACTTATTTGAAGAACCCTAAATTTCTAAGGAAGAAAATTCCAATTTTTAAAAACCTGGGGGTGGTGACCCCTCTCCGCCCCTCTTTTGTTCCATCCCTGATTTATAGCACTTCAACATTTGGATCACCTAGCGAGTGCTATTTCATCATATTCATTTCTTACAATGGAAGAAGTAATTGGTAACTTTAGGTGTAACTAATTCCTTCTCAACAACGTAGTTACAAGATTTGTCCTTCAAATTTCACATTTTTTTTGTTCCCTTGAATTTCATTCATCTCCTGTTTTAATCAGTGCAATACAAAACCTCAACTGTACACAACTGGAAGATATACATTCATGCTCCTTTGTTTGCTTTATTTTGATGATGCCATCCCTATCTTTTCCCTTCCTTTTCATGAAACACAAGTTGGCAACTATCCCTACAATCACAAATTGACATCACATAAGCCTGAGCCTCCATAAGTTTAAAATAAATGTTTACAAGTGTTTAGTCATCCAAATCTATCAAAGTCACAATTTGGAAAGCAACGGGGAGAAGAATTCGTTTACAAATGTCATTTTCTTTTGTTTGTCGTGAGGAACAAAGACCACAGGAATTAAGGCATCAACAATATATCTTGATTTAATATAATAAGATCGAACAAGCGAGAGATATAGCCAGTTGGCCTCAAACGTAGATACATATGGTTCTCCTCAACCGGATTTGGCAGCTCATTTTTGTAGCATGAATTTGTTTAATTCTTACACCCCAAAAAAATGAAATTATTTAAGACACGGGGTTTGTATAATCACTTCAAACGGAATAATTAGGTGCAATTTTAATTGTAACACTGTGTTCTAAACAACTTTTTATGCAACTAGCATATACATTTGAAGTTATTTAATTGAGATTTTGAACATTTAATGTTTCTTTAGAGCGTGAAGTCAACCATTAAAATTGTCCACAAATACAATTATGGTCCCGCAAAATGGATTATCATCTTCACGAAAATTTGTTTAAATGTAAGGTAGTGCAATAATTGTGCTCAAAGTCCATTAATACCTTCAAAAGATTCTTGAAGAATGTTCAAATATAATTTAGTAATATGATCCGAATTATTCCTTCTTTTTGTTTTTTGACAATTTGGACTTGAATTGCACGGGCTTCAAATTCCTGTGACTTCATGCATGTGTATGATCAGAAGATAGACACAGAAATATGCTTAATTTTCTTATGGCTAAAAATTTGTCTTTTGTGCTTGAGTGGTCGGGGATAAAACCATGAGGGAGGGCCCACCATACCAAGACAACAATTTTTTGTTTAGAAAATTAATAAAAAGGGGAGTTGTCGATGACAACCATGTTTCAAAAAATATATATTGGGCTGCATTTTGATGGTTTTTTTCTTTTTTGGTGGTATGCTTCTATATTATTATGACAGTTTTTTTTTGGATAAATATATATGTGAAATTTAAAAAAAAAGATTGAAAATGTACCTGGAATTTCTTAAAAGCATGTTATTGAGAAACATCCCCTCTCATGGTTTCCTTCCTCACATTTAGGTTCAATTAATCTCAGAGCTTATTTTTATATAGTACTTGAAATGTATATTGACACACCGAAAGCATCTTAATCATTTGCTACACACACATAACACACAGTATCTGCAGGCTATATATATCACCAGTAGTTTTTCATAGGATAAATTAACATATTTTTCTATGACCAGTGTAATCTACACATCGTAAAACTTTAGTTCTACATACTATTTTTTTTTTTTATTCTCAAGAACCTCCATCTTTTTTTTTCCCAATTAAAGTCTAACGGCCTTATAAACATTTTCCAATTTGTATTTGATATTTTTTCTTGAGTCTTACTGTCCCTTTTTTCTTCTCCATCAACTCATTTGTGATCTGGTTTTTTGTTTTTGGATGTAGGTTTAAACTAGACATTTTGAAGAAAGTACAATTCACAACAGTATGAATTCAGAGGATTTGGTGGTCCAAAAACTGAACACCTGGTCATGGGGTGGCCATGGGATAGTTTTGTATGTGACCATCAAATTACAGTAGTGATAGGCTAATAGGCAAACTCTGATAAGCCAAGACACAGTAACTGAATCAAATTCAATGAGTTAAAAGGCAAAAGTAGCATAGCTCTTCAATGAAAAAAGGTCAGAAAGGGAAGTGACAAAACATGCAAAATGTAGTAATGCCAATCCCCTTTTAACCCACATATCTGCAGTGTCAACTAACGATCCAATTCGGTTGAAACCATCCAAACTATTGTTTTAACTCGTACGTCTTTCTTTTTCCCTGAACCAGTAGGCCTTCAAGTGCTGCACGTAAATGGCTGGGGTTGTTTCATGGAAATGCTAGATCATGTGAACTGCTTTCTGTGATGAGTGAAAAGTAAAATTTTCCTTTGCTTTTGTGCATGACAATTCCAGGTGAAGAATGCACTCAGTACAATGCACAAAAAGAGGATTAAAATTATGTGCATATACATGTGGTTGGGTGCATGTTTGCGTATTCCAACTTATTATTTTCATGAATAGATTTATTTCTTCTTACCTTTCAACTTTCGACTTCAAGATGAACACAATCATGAAGCTCTAGATCTCTAAACTAACAGTAGTCGTATGAAAAAAAATTGTGGTAATCTTTCTTCTTCGAGATTATCATAATTGATGAGAGTTTTAAAAATTTTCATAATTATAGAGACTTTTTTTTATTTGAAATACAATAATTTCTCATTTCAACACCATAACACAGGCAGTAGCATTCTTACAAAGAGGCCTTATCATTGTCTATAATCACTTCATAGTCCTAATTATGTTTACAAGAACTATGTTTATGCTTTAAATGTCTACAATATTCATGAAAATTCTGACAATTTGTCCTAAAATAAGTCATCCAAACTTATTACATGTGATATAGTTACAGAAGCATCCAAATTGGAAGCAAATTATTGATGGTGTTAAGGAACAATATATAGCTTTATTTTCTAAAAATACTTTTAACCAAAGGATTGCATATAATCATGTTATATAATGCATCACGCATCTAAGTGACAAACTTTATCTGTTTCTGTTTTGGATGGACATAAAACCATAGGGAATTAATGAAAGAAAAAGGACAGAAGAATGGAGAAAAGATAGGGCTCACTATCATTGATACAAGCATTATGGCCTTTCTATTATTTCTCCCCATCAATCCTGATAGCAGCTAGCTAGCTGTATATAATTCATCATGTTTTTGATGTTTTTGTCATCATTACCAGATATTTAATACAAATGGGATTAGCAAAAAATTCATCATTCATATCTAGTGGTTGTCAGCTGGGCATCCTTTCCTTTCCATTCCCGAGCTCTCTCTCATGTTTCATTGTATCATCAAGTTGACAAAAAATGAGGGTTTCAAATCAACCACCTTTCATTTCAACAATGGCCAGTGGATATTCCGTTGCAAATTGAAATGAGACCAGATTTTGAAAACTGGGAAAGGGATTGCTTGGACCACAAGCAAAGATGACTTTGCCATCATTTGAAGCCGAAAGAAGCTCAATTCCAGGAGAGTATGGACAGAGCACATTCTTGTTGTATTCTCAGTTGATATAATTCAATAAGTTGAGGGAATTTTCCTTGGGAAAAATGTCAATAGTCGATTAAAAAGCTGCTTGTATTTGATCAAAATGGAATGGTCTGATCAACTTGATTGAATTTAGAAGCAATTACTCTTCTGTTTTCCTAATCAAAAACTGATTCCTAAATTTGTTAAGGCTAATTATATTGAAACGTCACTTCTGTTAACTGCACTTTATTTATTTTTCTTGATCGTCTGGAAGGGAAATAATCTCTTGAATCAAAGACATATTTTGACCTTTTTATAACGAGTTTTCAACGTTGATGCTGATTTGGTTGAATTGACAACCTATTACTTTTCCTTTCCTTTAATTGAAAACCGGTGCTTAAATTCGTGACTCTCAACTTTTTAGTAATGACGTTTTACTTTTTTCATGTTCTTTTGCGAAAAGTACCAAGAGATTGAACTGCCAATATTATCATTTATTGATTATTAGTTACGTATATTAATGGAACAGGTCTTACCTAGAGTCATTTAATTTTTTTCTAGGTTCAAGTCTAAGGCATTTTTTGGATTGCCGTTTTCTGAGAAATTTTTTTTATATTTTCTATAAATACATTTTTCAATCATCGTTTTACTTCACGTATACAAAATCATTACAGTGCATTTGTCAATAAAGATTCAAAGAAACAACAATTTAAATGGGATCTAAATTTAAAAAATAAACCCTTACGTAGAACCAGATCTAATAAGAGAATCAGTCTAAGTAGCATATACATGTATATAGTCTAGGCTTAAATTTAGACTCAAACCTTGACCTTTTTTTTTTCTTTTAAGTCAAGGGCCTCAAATCCAAAACACTCTAACCTAGTACCATCCAACCCATTCCCCTGTCCCCATGGCGGCGAGGATAGTAGCTGGACATACAATTGGGTTATAACATCTCAAGCAAATATAATTGGTTACAAGTAATTAATACTTTTATTTCCTGATTCCTACATGTAACATTTTTGAATGTTTAATTTTATTATTCAAAAATGGTAATTGGATTACACATATGTTATCTTTAAAATCCATTATTGTAATGTTTCTAAAATTTAATTTTTAGAAACACATTATCAAATGCCCATATATCCCTTGCACACTTAGACTTAAATCTGGATCTTCTTTTCTAAGCCCATAAGATTTTGAATCTGGATTTGGATAGAAATAGACCTAGGGACTGCCTGAATTGAGTGAATCCAATTCACATCTTACCCATTAATATATCTAACTCGTATAACAGGCAAAACTCGAAGTGCGAGGCGGTTCTCCATTGTGTACATAAATACTAGTTTTTAGTTTCTCAGAAATAAAATTTCCAATTGACAACCAAAAACCTAGCCTGAAGCATTTCGGCGTGAAGCATTCACGCAAATAGACAGGAGACTGTTTCAATGGACGACCATGACCGATGAAAATAATCATTTGTTATTAGCGATTTGGACTACTTGAATATTTGACACCATTGGGTTTTTTAGAAAGTGTTAGGTCACGAGTTTGATAGGCTTTGGGCTATAAAATATTGTATGTTACTCTACATCCAAATAAATATTCAACATTCTTAGTCAAGGCGAACTCATTAGATTTCGGTTTTGCAGCATTGATTGAGCTGGATTCAGTGATTCACTACGCAAACCAGTTAGAGTAGTTTATTAACCAGAAGCATACCATCATTTTTAGCTCAACAAATGGTTTATTTGATTCTTTTACTATTTGTATATTTTATTAATTTTAGGTCTTTTATTCTCTATTTCTTATTATAATGTCAACAATATGCTTTTCGACTAATGTGGCTTTTTGGTATCTTTTATGGAGATGGAGCTAACGATAGATTTGTGCTTGGTGTGGATAATTTACATCTAAAATATTTCAAAAGTTGTTAAGATTGGTTAGAGTAGTATTGTAGGATAATGTACATCTACAATATTCCAGGGTTGTTACGACCCATTAGAGTAGCAAGTTTTCCGAGAGTAAAGGGAAAAAGAAGATCTCGAATTCGAAACTTATGGGAATGGAAAAAATAATGTTGAGAGAGCTCCTCCGGATAGTAGTTCAAACAGGATTAGTCGCAAATCGTAAAACAGATGTAGATACCATAGTTTTACACCCACAAAAGAATTTCAATGTCACCTACCTAACATCCCTACTAGCTAATCTGACATTGATCCGCAATGATCAATAGCAGGTGTTTGATAGTATGGCATTATTAAGTATTAACCCTTCCATATTACCAAATCATAATAGATGAAGAATATTAGAAAGTCAACTACCCTGGAGAAAAATATTTTTTGGGCCATTTGATTTATATCTATTGATGGGCCTACAAAATATAAACTTACTGGGCTAATAATTGCAAAATCTGGGCTCCAACGTTAAGTAAGATCCATAAATGGCCTACATTAGTTCTCGATAAGAGGAGATTCGTACCTATATAGATATTGGTTAGTGCCTATCTACATAATTGATCCAATTTTTGGAATCACCAGTAATGTTTACACAAAGTAATGAAAATTTTGTCAAAGCATTTAAAATGTTAAACCAAATGACACGGCCTTCGACATTAGAGCAAACAATTAGGAATTGGTCGATGTGAACTAATTTTAAATTTTCACTATTGGGTAATGTTATTTTTTACACTTAACTTGATGGATGAATTTAAGTTATATGACTTTCATATTTAAAATGCATCAAATTATTGAAAGTGAAATAAACATAGGTTCCAACGCATTGCAATATTCAACAAAAGGTTTGCAAATTAGATTTTATAGGTGTGTTTTTGGCATCAGAATGCAAAAAAATAAAAATAAAAATTATTAGGTTTTGTCAAAATATTGTATGACGTGGTATAATATAAAAAATGGATTTTCTCTATTGAATGAAACGAATGCTAGTTTACTGAGACGTCATTTTCTTTTTCTTTTTTCTGTTTTTCTTTTCCTTTTTTTAAACAATTTATCTATGAATGCAAAATTCTAATGGCATAGAAGACACTAATTGCTCAAATTGCACATACATAACGATTCGGGACTAGTATTCACCTTAAGACAAAGATATATTTCCAGAAGGCTATGTATAAATTGGTATACCAAAAAAAAAAAAGTTTAAAAAAGAAGAAATATTAACGAGGGAGTGATGATATTGGCAAAAGAAAATGAAACATCATTAATAAAGAGTGGACTATCACAAATTTAAAAACTAGTTATTCTCATTTCTCACTGAGTAAGAGGAGAAGTAATCGTTGAGCTAATATGCATAGTGTATTAGTTGACTGGTTAATTACTCCTACAAAAGCTTTTTCAAGAAAATCTGCTAATTTAGATATATTGTCTCGGTCTAAATTTGCTTTTACCTTATCAATAATATTAGTGTGATAAGTAATTTTAAGTTACTGTATAAAATAGTATAAGGAACAGAGCCATGCATTGATTCTAGATGCTTTATCCTTGCAGTTTCAGTACTGAAGTTATGGATATTGTAATATTTTGTTGAAGGATTATACAAGAAAAGTTTGGCATTTTAATTAGTTTTTAGGAATAAAACTTGGCCTTTTATAAAATCAAAAGGCACAATCCACAACCAAAAGAATAGCCCAAGTCTAGTATAGTGTTCAACCAAAAGGATTATTAGTGTTGAAAGTCATGCCTTTGACAATTTGGGACTAATAATCCTTCTATATTACTAAACGATGTTGGTGCACTTTATTGGAGCATGAATCCCATCAAAGAATATAAATGCAATTTTTCCTATTTCACTTTACCGCATACTTGCAACTTGCAAAGTCGCGATATTGGAGCTTCTGGAAAGTTGGTTTAGTATCACTTTGTTTTGTCTTTGTGCAAAATTGAAACATTTTTACTTACGCTTTATCTGTAACCGAGATGTTCAGTCACAGTCGACTCTCCAATAACCCAGTTGGATTCCCCTCCTCCCCAAATAGATAGGTAGAATAGGAGTAGAGTATAAAGTAAAAATGATGTCACAAGTTTGAGTCAGGGAGTAAATAGAGAAACATTATTAATCTTTTGAAAAAAAAACATTTTCAATTACAACTAATGCCCTTGTTAAAGTTAGATTTATTTCCCCCTAAACTCAATAAAGACAATAGCTGTACAGCTATTCTAGTTCTAGGATTGACAATTCTGTACTCAGCCCCTATAAAAAAGGGATAATTTCAGAAAACTCCATTGAGGTTTTACGAAATATCACTTAATTCCCCTGACGCTTGCATAATCTCTCATACCTCCTTTGTGTTAATAATGTCAGCCCCCATGATAAAAAATAATATTAGAAAAAGCATGTTGGAGGAGAGAGAGTATTTTAGTGCCTTTAATACCCTTAAGTTGCCTAAAAAATATAAACATTTCAAAAATTAAAAATATCTTGAAAATGAGGGATCTAAAGTGTGAAAAGGACAAACATTTTGCTGCAATGAGCAGCTAATAGACCCTTAAAAAGCAACGGCTAGTTGAGTATGTTGTAACTGTAATAAAAGGTAGAAACATCTTTATAATATAGGCTCATTGATAGAAATTGGTAGAACAAAATGGCTATTTCATTCTTTAGAGGACATTCATATAAATCGCCATCATCTTTGAGTATCAAGAATTGGTATTGTGAATGTAATCGTAAGACTACATTAAGAATTTTATAAAGTGAAAAAAATCAGGATAAATCACAATCCTACATTACAAATTCCAGTGATACAATTACATGCTACCGGTTTGTCTAATTCTTTTTTTTTTATAATAACTAAATAATTGCTAGAATAAGTGAGAGTATTATTAACAAATGAACCCTTTTGGTAATGACATGTTGCCCCACAATTACTTCAAGAAGGTAAGAGAGATTTTATAAATGTTGGGGGAGCTAAGTGATTTTCATGAAACGTCAGGGGAGGTTTCTGAAATTATCCCATAAAACAAATTAAAGTTCTACTCCTAACAAACTAGGAATAATTTTGGAAACCTTTCTTGAGATTTTTGACAATTTTATTGTTCTCTTCTAAAATTTTGAAAATATCACTTACCTTTCCTATAAGTCATTTGGGGCCCAATGCTTATCTCATGGATGGTTAAATGACTTTATGATCCTTACAACTTATGAAATACTACGGATTTATATGGAGAGACAATTGAGTCATTTGTACTAAAGTAACAATGGTTTGGAATATAAAAAATTTGAAAATCTTGAATACTAAATTTCATAATGATAACTATTAATATTTTAAAATTTTTTTCTATATTTTATCAGTTTTTGTAATTTCTTCCCCCTCCTCCAAAAAAAGATTAAAATTCCTATTGAGATCTTTTTATTTCATAAAATTTTCATGAGAATAATAAGCTGAATATGAAAAATACACAAAAAAGGATAAAGTATTAAAATATGTTTACAATTAGATTTTATTAAGTTATAGATAAAAAGTAACTACACATATTCTATTCTTTCCTTTTTCCAAAATGTTTGGTGTTTCTTTTCTTTTCTTTGTCTATGTAATTCAAACAAAATGGCTAGAAACAATTTTCTTTACTTTGACTTATTGACTTTCCCGTTAAAATCATACCCTTTCTATTAATTCAAACATTGCTTGAGAGTTGTTATTTTTTAATCATGTGAAATAATGGACCCTATATGTTAAACAAATAATTCAAAAAACATAACATATATTTTACATATTTTATATTTTTTATCATTAGCAATCTATCGTGGCTTTTTTTTTTTTTAAAGAGGCCATATTACATCTTATTTAATTCTTGTTAAAATCTTTCAAATTCTAATACTAATAGTTTAGAAATTTTACGTGTAAATCTTGATTCCAAATAATAAATTTTCCTCTCCAATATTTGATTTTGCTATTTTATCTAGTTCAATGGAAAATAGTCATTGTTATTAAATTCTATTGCAAGGACGCCAGAGTATAGTCTTTATTTTCTATTTTTAATTAATATTGTCTTTTGATTCTTATTTAACCAACTAATAACAAACTGAGGGGTACTTTTAGTATGAACTATTCTTCTCACTCTTGAAATCAATTTTTTTATTGTTGACTTTTTCAAATTGGACTAATTTGTTACAAGAATAGTAGTTTCCAGAGAGGTTTAGGATATTTCTGAAACCTTAGCCGAGATGAGTGAAACTGGTAGAAACCTCAAGGAAGGTTTATAAAATTATTCCAACAAACTACCAAAAGGGGGGAAGAAGAAAAAAGAAAAATCACATTAGCGACAATTAACACCTAACAATAGTTAGATTAGCACTCAAGGTCACTAAGGGAGTTAAACCTAAGCTGGGACCCATGAGAAATACCTATCCAGCCAATTGGATAGGAAGGTACTCCCATGGCACTTAAATCTAAGGGCACTACCTTACATTAGCGATTTAGTTTAGCATTTTCTCTCCTTTCCCTTCCTCCATCTTAAAGTAAATATATGTTGTACACAAGGAGACATGTTGCATATACTTTATGTTAATTAGCATTAAACTCTTTTACTTCCTTCTAAATTACATCCACTGATTGGCAAGCCCCAAAAACTCGGTAATTTGAGTGATGGATGTTTACTATTTAAGGTCTAAAATCCATTTTTGGTTTAACTACATATTGCCCCTTATTGTTAGCAATTCACCTTTGTATTCACAAAATTTACAAATTGCCTTCCCTGATAATTAACGGTCAAATGTATAAACATTTTTATCTGTTATACCAAAGATGTGTAATTACCTTTAATCGCCATAATAAATCATAAAGATATAATCAATAAAGTGATTTGAGTGTTTTAATTTATATTATCAATTTCTTGTTATACATGTGGAACAATTAAAGTATCATGTATTGAATTAATTGTTAATAAAGTGGGAAGAATTGGGTTGGATGGTAAGGTCAGAGTGATTATAAGTAGGAGGTTTTGGATTCAAAATTCCGTTTACCAAAAAAAAAGTCAATAAATAAATTCAGATTTAATTAGTCCAAACCTTGTCGTTCAATTAGCCTTGATTTTTACTGTTTCATTGGAAATTGAGGGCCTAATCCACTACAAAATATCACCAATCACTAATTCAAAACTTAGGGTGTGTTTGACAAAACTAAAGTCTGAAAATTAAAAATTGAAATCTGAATCCATTAAAAAATTTAATTATTAAGTATTAAATCTAATATATTTAAATGTATATCACATTAAATGATAAAGAAATAACTTATCACTTAACTTTGGGAGCAAGTTTTGTTTAGAAAATTTAGTACCACTTAATTTATTCAGATGTTCTATTTTCACTTATCAAAAGCGTCTCAACGTGTTAAGATCTGAACCCATTAAGTTTAACGATTGAGTTAGGTTATCAAATGTGGCCTCAGTTTCAGAGGCTATTTCATTAACTAAGGAGTTATACTACTTCATTTATGAATTTTTATGAATATAATACAGAATACAAGAAGTAAATAACCTGGAACACTACTGCAGCAGCATGCAATTCAAGAATAATTTACAGTGACTAAATTTGATGTTTGTTGAGCTCTTTTAAGAAGTTTGATGTTCAGCTTTGGTTCAAGTCCAGTAGTTTTTGAGAGAAATGAGGCAAACACTATCAAGGCAATCCAGAATCCATGTGCTGATTTTTCAGAATATGGATGGGGTACATAGGAGCTATCTTAGAAACTTTAAGCTCGTTTGATTTGGTTCATATTAGCAGAATATGCATCAAGGGTTACTAATTTTGTTGCTTATCAAAATGTAATAGTACAGAATGCACCAGATTCAATGCACTTACGGTTCTTTTGGGAACTTTAAATGACTCTTTGAGATGGAATACCTCTTCTTAAGCTGATTCACTCTGCAGAAGGTCAGTCCAACTCCTCATCATGAAGTCCAGAACCCATATTAAGCATTTCCTCTGGCTTGCCTGCCTGAACAGATTATCAACTAAAGTTCTTCTATTCCAAAAAAAAAAAAAAAAAAAAGGGGGTTCAGGGGAGGTATTTTATTGCTGCAAGTCTCAAGAGGATGCGAATCATGTCCTAACAACTTTGGAGCACGTTGAATCTGCCAGTGGAAATTTGCAGTGACCTTCCCCTACGCTTTGAGGAGTGGTTCCAGAAAGCTTGTACTGCAAAAAATTTCTCCCACTTTCGTAACATTCCCTGGGGCACCATTTTGTTTTTTCTTTTGCCCGCAGGTCCTAAGGGAACTTTAGAAACAAGACATTTTTGACGTTGGGAAAGATCATCCTTCTCCCCTTTCTAATATAATTTCTTTGGTGTCTGATTACTCCTTTTTAGTACCTGACCAAATGGTATCCGAGGAAAAACTGAAATTCAGGACAGATGGTCCCTTCCCGAGGCTAATTTCTGGAAGTTGAACACTGAACAGAGCTTCAAAGGGCAGTTCCAGGTGCAGCTGGAGAGCTTGTAAGAAGCAGCACATATGGATTACAGGTTTCAGTATAAAATGGGGATGAACTTCCAATCTTCAAGCTGAGATATTGAGCTTAAGTCAAGAATTCGGAATATCCGTTGATCACAGTTTTCATAATTAGGAAATAGCAGTTGATCCTAGTATATTCATTGATCTAATTTATCAAGGTGATAGCTGAACTCGATGAATACGCTCTAGGTACTTACTAGCATTTTTGCAGCAAGCATCATTCAAGCACATCTTCCTTGAAACCAAGCCAATGGCAGATTGTCTAGCTAATGTAGGACGCATTCATCATAAAGATCTTATTAATTTATTTATGATGCAATGCCTTGTCTATAGCTAGCCTACTGAATGAACACTCTATTGAGGGTCATGCATTCCACAATATCTTGCATTTACAGTTACTAACATCTGTGCCTATTAGTTCACGATGCTGGTATCGTTTATCAGTGTTTCAACTAGAGCTAAAAGTTCAAGGTGCTCCTTGTTAATTCCATCAAAAAAAAAAAAAAAAGAACAGAACAGAACATTTTGTCCAATATATTAGGTTGATAAGAAAATGTGCAAACTTCAGAAAAGCCCTTGACAGACCCTATTTCGATCACTTCAAATGCCAGCACAAATTCAAGCTCAAGGGGAAGAAAATGCAAAAACCTCCTACAGCAATAAATACTCACCACTAATGACAGAAGCGCTCATTGATAATGGTGATAGCACAATGTGAGGTTACGTACCCTTGACAGCAACTCAATATAAGAAAATTCAGTGCCACTCCCAAGTCTCAAATATTTAACTACATAGAAATGACCTTGAACCGAGCTCCATCCTAGCCCTCTGTTTAAATGTTTTAAACTGAGACAAGTTATCCAATTCTAGAACAATCTATATATATATATATATATATATATTTGAAAACAACTTTTGAGATTCCACCTCTTAGAAAACTCTTAACCTCCCATCCTCTTTTTTTAAAATTTTGATTTATTTTAATCACATAAAATGCATCAAATGCTTCCGTTCCATAGTTATTTCGTATATTCATAAATTGAAAATGAAATATGTTAGTATATTGAAAAAGGAAATACCTTCAAAAAACAATTTAACAGATTTCCAAAATTATAAAGGAGTATTAATGTAGAAAAGGAATCACCATTAATATTCCATTTTACCATAATGAAACTATACACACATAAAATAATCACTGGCAAATATATAAGTATACTTAATTTAAACAAAACCCAAAAAATTAGCCATGATGACATATTTATAGGCATTTTCACACTCCTTCAAAATGGAAATAACAATATCATAATCAACAAAACGAAATATGTTAGTATATTGGAAAAGGAAACACTTTCAATTCCACCTACAATTCAATAAAAACAACTTAGCAGATTACTAAAATTCTAAAGGAGTATGTCGAGAAGAAATCACCATTAATGTTCCATTTTAACACACTTAAATTGTACACATATAAAATAGTCATGTCAAATATAAGTATATATATATATATTTGAAGACAACTTTTGAGATTCCACCTCTTAGAGAGCTCTTAACCTCCCATCCTCTTTTTTTAGAAATTTGATTTATTTTAATCACATAAAATGCATCAAATGCGTCCGTTCCATAGTTATTTTGTATATTCATAAATTGAAAACAAAATATGTTAGCATATTGAAAAAGGAGACACCTTCAATTCTGACAACAATACAATTAAAATAATTTAATAGATTTTCAAAATTATAAAGGAGTATTAATGTCGAAAAGAAATCACCATTAATATTCCATTTTACCATAATGAAACTATACACACATAAAATAATCATTGCCAAATATAAGTATACTTAATTTAAACAAAACCCCAAAAATTAGCCATGATGACATATTTATAGGCATTATTACACTCCTTCAAAATGGAAATAACAATATCATAGTATCAACAAAATGAAATATGTTAATATATTGGAAAAGGAAACACTTTCAATTCCACCTACAATTCAATTGAAACAACTTAGCAGATTACTAAAATTCTAAAGGAGTATTAATGTCGAGAAGAAATCACCATTAATGTTCCATTTTAACATACTTCAATTGTACACATATAAAGTAGTCATGTCAAATATAAGTATGCGTGTGTGTGTGTATATATTTGAAGACAACTTTTAGCTTTCACCTCTTAGAGAACTTCCAACCTCCTGTCCTGTTTTATTACAATTTTGATTTATTTTAACTAGAAAAAACTGTATTAAATGCTTCCGTTACATACTTGCTATGTGCATCTATCAATTAACACCATTTTCTAAAGCCAACACATTAAAAAAACCTAACATGCTATCTCAATTTAAAGAATCTACCAAATTTACACATGACTAAAATTGGAAATGATATAAGTTACTATGTTGAAAAAGGAAACAACAATATTTTAAATCCTTCAATTTTGTCAAGAATACAATTAGAACAATAGATTGCCAAAATTATAAGGAGTGCCAATTTCGAAAAGGATATACCATTAATATTCGAATACTTCTTTTGATGAACCAACATAAATATGTAAACACTATCCAACACAAGGTACAATACCAAAACCTACAAAATGTATAAACTTTAATTAAAAAAAATAACGATAATAGTCCGAATCATTCAAATTGAAAGAATTTAATAACAAATTAAAAATAAATTTTGAATAAAAATAACAATACATTAGTCTTTCAATTTAGGCACATTAACTAAATATGTATTTTCTATCCAAAATATAATATAAAAGTAGTTATCAAATGGTTCAAATAAAGAATCATATTGTAAACAAAATATGATAAAACTTTTATTCTTACCTATATATTAGGACATACTAAGCAAACTTCATTCTTTTTCCCAATATCTCTACTATAAATAAATACACATATCTTTTCTTCTGATTTTTAAATTTCATCTTTTTATGAATGTCTTTCAATCAAAAATAAGAAAATATCAAAATAAAAAACACACACTAGACTTTAACCTTTATATTATCATACAATCTATATTGTGAGAAAAAAAAGTGATAGAGTATGATCAAAGGAATGGTTACATGAGATTAGCCATAATTTATGAGTCTTTTCAAGTATCATACTTTTTTAATGACTAAAATTCAGAATTTTTGTTCAATATTTTCTTACAGTAGTGGGTATATCGGCAAGAATGGTGTGTAAACTGTAAATAAGAGATTTTGGGTTCGGCACTTACAAAAAAAAAAAAGAAAAGAAAAGAGAGCAGACATACTATAAGAAGAACCTAAAATGAAATAAAAAAATATATAAATGAATTTTGAGTACCAATTTAATTAATTTTTCCTATTTATTTTCTTTTTCATCCTTTATATAGAAATATGCAATATAGTTGAAAGGGAATAAAAAAACAAATAGATTCTGAGTAGCAATATGTATTAATTAATTTTTTCTACTTATTTTCTTTTTCTTCCTTCTTTATACACAAATATGCAATACAGTAATGCAACTTCTTGAATGTAAAAATTAGAGATTGTAGTTTTTTTTAACTCTTTTGAATGCAATATTGACTTGCAATTGAAAGATAAATTTTATTTATTTTATTTTGTTTTGGTTTCATATTATGATTTTTAAAATTAAACATGCATAAAAATGCAAAAACAAATTCAAAGCCATGGGATCTTTTTCTAATTCAAAAATTAACCCGTGAATTTTGAGGTTGAGGATGGAGTAGACTTCTTCCTCCAATAATTTATCACCATTAAATTAAAATTTAAATAGTTTTTTATTTTTTGCATTCTTATTTTATAAATTAAATTTCTTTACAATAATATGAGAATGAAAATATATTTACTTACAATTTAAACAAACATTAGAAAGTTAGAACTCTTGGATTAGGGTAGTAATATACCAGTCAGAATTACTTTATAAATATCATAAACATTTTTTTGGCCAAACAAATTTTTTGGGCAATATCATAGCCATATTAATTTAAAGAATTTTATTTGTATATAAGAATGAAAACAAAATGTTTAAATTTGTAATATATCTCAATAAAGAGTTTGGATTAATGAGGATATGCGTAACTATTACTTCATTTATGTAACATAACCATTAAATATAAGGGCTTCTTTTATTTTTGTGTGTATTTTGAAATATTTTCAAATCTTTAAGGTAGATTTTGTATTTTAAAAATTTTATGAATAGGATATTTTTAAGTGTTTTAGATTGTTTTCAAAAACTATCACTCTCTTCCATTCATTGACATCCTAATGAACCACTGCTCCCATTATTTTTTTAACTCTATCCATCCGTCTCATTCTTTCTTCCTACTTTTCTCCTATCCTTGCTTCTTTCTCTCCAAATTTGGTTAAGAGAGAGGAATAAGGAAAGAAGGAATGTAGTTGAGGAGGATGGGAACTGACATAATAGGGGCAGTAAGAGGAAAATTAAGGGGTGTGGGGATGGGAGTTTGGTAGGATGGAGGAAAGGAAGGACAAATGATAATGGTGAGGGTAAGAGCAATGATGAAAGGAAAAAAGAAGAAAAGGGAAGGATCAATAGTAGACTACCAAAAGAGTCAGAGTCAGGCAGGTCTGCTCCATAGTTTTCACTCAAAGCCAAGTAAAACCTCACAAACTTAGGTCAAAATAACCTTGGCATGCAGGATAAAAGACAATGGAGCTAAAAAGGCAAAAAGAATAAGTAACAAAATCATAGTTTAAGATGCAAATCAAAAAATTTTCACAATACCCATCTCATAAGTTAGAGGTCCATTCAACTCCTTACAAACCTACAACTACAAGCCACACAAAGACCTGACAAAGCTAGTGCTAATAGCCTAAACTTGTAGTGCATAAGATCCTTAACTTTCCATATGTATTTCATGTTATAAGTAGGTTACACACAAACTTTTGGGCTTGATGTCATTAATTTCTCAAAACTAAAATTTCTTAAAATTAAATTTATTGCTGAGGAGTAACTGAAAATAGAAGGGTTGGTTAGTATTATAAATAGATTTTAAAAAAAGTGCTATTCATTATAAAAGAAAAATGAGAAGGAAGAATAACACACGAAGTAGTGACAAATAGAATCAGATGAGCGCTCATGAAAAAATTTGATAGCATGTTCTCCAGCAGGCAATTGGAGTGGATTGTCCCCTTTGATGTTGCACTTGATAACCATCCCATGTGTACCAGCTCCAAGGCCACTACTGCCAACTCTAAGGTCACTACTGCTAGCACCTTTTCCTGACTTCACTTGAATTAGAGCTAAGAAGTCAGCACGTGAAGTAATACCCATTTGTGTCAACCGATTTGAAAAATCTATAACTGCAGAAAAATACAAGAAAATTATATCCAATCAATTAACTCAAAAAAGAGGGGAAAAAGACTTTAACTATAGAAAAATGGGGGAAAAAAGAAAAGATTGTAGAAGAGTATAAAAGGTTAAGCAATAAAAACCTTTGGTGCCTGTATATCTTGAAATGATTCTGTGGATGTCCACATAGGCACAAATATTGATGTATGCCATTAGTTTTTGATGTAGTAATGAATTGGTCCATAACATATGTTTATATCACTCATTAAAAATAGACAAAACAAACTTATACACAAAGTTATACACAAAAAATAAGTCTTATTGTATATACCAATGATCGAGATATTATTATTGCAAGAATAGCAAACATAGCATCCACAGTAGAAGAGTAGCTCAGTATCCTGAATTAAATTACTCAGAAGAGAATAATGCATCAAATTGATGTCCATCCTGTTAAAACCAATTTGTTAGTTGTGTATCTTGTATTATAAGAGAGAGGAGAAAGGAAAAATAAAAAGTAAGAAAACTTACCAGATCACCTCCTTGAGCAATTGCAAGTTGCATCACACTCTCAATTGTTCGTAAAAGTAGCTCTTTTGAGTAGCAAATGATTCTGTATTCGTTTGACATAATGCATCCAAATTAGCATGCTCTTCCAACCAATTCACATTGAATTCTTCATCCGTCTTGCGATAAAATTTTTCCGGAGTTATCAATGAGGCAACTATGAAAAATATAATTAATGTCAAAATTAAAAAAAAATGTAAGTACCAAATCCAGGGAAAGGAGCGGGTGATATACTCACTACAAGTATCCTCTCCCTCTATATTAATGTCAGGGATCTCAAAACTTGCAACAGCTAATCAAACATAAAGAATCACATTAGATGAAAAAAAAAATGATTTGGGAACACTATATAAAACTAAAAGAGGTTTCACGTCTGAATTATTTCATGGGGACAACTAACTGAACATCTAACTACCAAATTCTCAACCACAAAAGAATGCAATCAACATCTTTGGTTGGAAACTAAACTCAAAGTTGAAAAAAAGGAAGAGAAAGAAAAATGTGGAACAATTACCTAAATATCACAAATGAAGTTGCAAGAAAATTCAAGTTAAATATATCCTAGAAAAAAGATGCCCAAAGAGATCAGCAACTGACCACAAAGACAGAGCATGTTTACATGGCACATATCTCTGAAACTAAAGAGAAATTGCTAGATGGAAAGCGTAAGAGAATCAATCACATAGGAAGCTTGAATTTGCCTCCCTTTACTATTTTCAAGATGCATGCATAACCCATGTGACCCACAAATAAAAGACTTAAAAAGACAAAATCATATTGACTGTTATAATAGACACGCTTACACTATCATGATCAATCTGTATGATGAGTCAAATAATGATTCATGTTTAGGGATGCCAAAGAAGTCCATTCAACTTCTTACATGCCCACAACTACAACCCGCACAAAGACCTGACAAAACTAGTGCTAACAACCTAAACTTGTAGTGCAAAAGTTCCTTAACTTTCCATATGCATTTCATGTTATAACTGGATTACACATAGGCTTTTGGGCTTGATGTGGTTATTTTTCCCGAAACTAAAATTTCTTAAAATTGAATTTACTGCTGAGGAACAATTGAAAACAGTAGCAATACAATAGTTGTTTGTGAGCATGTAATAACAGCAAGCTTTGCATTAAATAAGCTTACGCTTCACTTTGCACTCCAGCCCCAAAAGGCCTCTTGCCGCCCTCGAGCTTTGTGATTTTAAAACATTATGTTGTAAACACTACTAATAGAATGCTTGCAGCCTATACCTGCCACTTAACAAAAGTAATCCTAGAACTTAAACTCCTTCCAGGTTTTGAATTTGGGCAGGAAAAGAATTTTTCAACACACAAGCTTTACTTTTGAGCAGTTCAAATCTTGTTTTTCTATTTTCACTATTCGTACTTGTAATCAGATTCTATTCATGCAACTGAATAAGAATTCAATACCCGAAATGCAAGTGTCTAAAATCCTAGTGCAATATATCTCTGCGATAGTAAATGCTTGTTGCAAACTACAGTTAACACCTTCTTACAAACCACAAAAGCCCATAATTGCTAAAACCTATATCTTCAGTATCATAGATGTAAGCTGAAATTTTGATTAATTCTTACATTTAATAGGTCTAAAGGAAGAAAAACAAGTAAAGTTCTTAATGTAATGCCCAACTCACTAAATTAATCTCATGAAAAATGTTTTTGATTGACAAGTACAATTTAATCAGTTTCATAGAAATAACCAGCGATTTAGTTGTCCAGTGTCACTATAGGATACCTTGAAAATAAATAGCTTCAATATATTTAACATGTGACTTACTCCGCTCCCACTCCCAATACAACTTCAAAACAAGCCATACAGCTAAGCCATGGGGACAAAGAGTTGGGAGGTCATCTCATTCAATTTTCAAACCTGTAAAATCACTATGCTGGGAAAAAGGCCCACTGGATCTTTGCTTTAGTTGGCCTGTTTGAGCTAACTTCAAATGCATGTGTAGTGGAATGAGATGGACCAGAGCACTTGAGGCAGGCATGACACTCTCGGGCCTTCCTTCTCTTCTGGTATGCCAAAGAAAATACATGATAAAATCAAATTCAAACCCACTCTAGTTAATTTCTGCTATTTTTTTATTTTCTATACTTAGAATATTAACACGGAGGAGATGTAAACAGCCTTCTTAGACTCGAAGGCGGTGGTTGATGAGCTAGAGGAAGTTGTTGAGGAGCTGAAGGAGCTTGTTGAGGAGCCAGATTAGCTTGTTCAGGAGCATCTTACATCTCCAAATCCATTTGTCTCAAGAACAAAATATCCATAAGTCCATTTTTCACATGAGACACATATTAAAACTCAAGCAAATGTCTATAAGTCCATCATTCGCATAACACGTATATTAAAGCTCAAGCAAAGTGAATCGAGTATATTTAAGGCTCTCTCTTCTTTTTTTTTCCCTTCTCAAAGCATCAATCCAGGTTACGGGTGGCAATTTCCGACACGATTCGAAAACACGACACGAATCTAATACGAAATTAATGGGTTAGGATTGAGACTTGGCGAGTTCATGTCGAAATTGGGTCGGACCTGATTGATCCAAAAAAGAAAAGGGTTGAACCCAGGTCAATATCGGGTTGACCCGGGTAACCCATTTAGCAATATTAAAATATTCTATTTAATATTTTTGTTGCCTTATTTTATTCTTATACTGATTATTTACTAAATAGAAAATCCCTAACCCAAATACCTTTTTCCCATTTCATGTAACTCTCTATTTTTGATCATTCTCTCCCTCAGAATTACCGGACCAATGGTTCACCATCTCCTAATATCACCAATAGCCATTTTTCTCCGAATCACCATCACCCTAAGTCCTTCTAACCGCTGATTGTCCAAAAGCAGCAAAGGTCATCAACCCTCTCTGGACTCTGATCAGAATTCGAAATGTAGCAGACTACTGGTGGCCGATAGCCATTCTTCTCCAATCAAGGTTTTATGACCCCTCTTTGATTCTCCTATAGTCCTACTCTCTCTTAAATCCTTAGATTTCAGATCATTGGATACTTCGATTCCAGAATACGGTATTAAAATTTTTTTGCTTTTCATATTTCATATTTTTCTTTTTTTTTTGGTGATATAAGAGTACTCGAGTAGGCAGGCTTTCTAATCTGATTCCTTAGAAGGATGTTAGTTTATATATGCATGTTTCTGTCTTTTCATTTTTGTTACAAAGTTGTAATTGGTTGGATGGCTGATGTTCTTATGGATGTTCATATCAAACTTCACTAATTTTTTGAGACTTTGACAATTGAGAATGAGAACTGATCTACTAATCTTTCAATTTCATTTAGAAGATTTTTTATACAGTAGATTTTTGACTAGTAATAGTTGCATAAAATTTAGTTTGATCAGAAATTTTTAATAGTTACATAAATGATATGTATTAATGTATGTTTATTTGATTATCAGTAAATGGATGCAAACGATATGACTCCAAGTCCAGTGACTCCAGTTGAGGTTAATGATGATACTGAGAGCGACAATAGCATTGAAGTCACAACGGACATGAATCAATCTCGTTCTACATCCTCTATTTCTATTCTTACTGGGAAGAAAAAAGGAAGTTAAGTTCCAAAGTTTGGATATTTTACTATTCTTACTCCAAAGCCAAATGAGGATTTGAAGTGTGAATGTAAAAAATGTCATCAAGTATACTTTGTAGAGAGTAAAAATGGCACACGTAACCTCCTTCGACACATAAAAAAATGTCAAAAAATGACAATACAAGATATTGGTCAATATCTTATTACTTCTAATCGAGGGGCAATGTCCACCCATAGTTCACAATTTAATCAAGAAAAATTCAAAGATCTAATGATGCGTGCAATCATCAGACATGAGCTACCATTTTCCTTTATTGAATATGAAGGAATTAGAAATATTTGTTCATATCTGGAACCACAAGTCAAACATGTTTCTAGGAATACTGCTAAGGCTGACATCAAGAAAGTATATGTTAAGGAAATTGATAGGCTTCGAGTTGAATTGCAGTTATGTCCTGGTAGAATTTGTTTAACCTCTGATGCATGGAGCTCTATAGTTACTGATGTATATTTGAGTTTGACTACTCATTTTGTTGATTGTAATTGGGTGCTGCAAAAAAAAGTTCTAAATTTTTCTTATATGGCCCCTCCTCAGAGTGGAGTTGCTATATCAGAAAAAATTTATGATTTGGCTAGTAATTGGGGTATTGGAAAGACGTTGCTTAGCATTACTTTGGATAATGCTTTTGCAAATGATACTTGTGTTCAAATTCTTAAGAATCAGCTGAGGTTAAAAGGTGCTTTAGTGCATGATGGTACTTTGTTTCATGTGAGGTGTTTTACTCATATTTTAAATCTGATTGTGCAAGATAGTTTGAAAGAAATTGATATTTCTGTGGATAGAATAAGGGAATGTGTGAAATATGTTAAGGGCTCTCAAGTGAGAAAGTGAAGTTCACCCAATGTGTAGCACAAACATCCCTTGATTCTAAAAAAGCTTTAGTTCAAGATGTCCCAACTAGGTGGAATTCCACTTATAGGATGCTCTCAAGTGCTCTTTATTATCGTCTTGCCTTTTGTCACTTGTAATTGAGTAATTCCAATTTTCAGTGCTGTTCATCTTCAGAAGAATGGGAAAGAGTAGAAAAGATTTGCAGTTTTCTAGAAATCTTTTATGATGCTACCATTGCTTTCTCAAGATCTAAATACCCAACTGCTAATTTATACTTTCCTTGAGTGTTTCTTATTCAATTAAAGTTATTTGAGGAGTGTGGCAGTTCAGATGGTTTTATGAAGAAATTGTTGAACAGATGTTTGTTAAATTCAACAAATATTGGTTTGAGTTCAATCTTCTATTGGCTATAGCTGTGGTATTTCATCCTAGATAAAACTTTCACCTTCTCAAGTTTAGCTACCAAAAGTTGTATGGTCCGGGGTCTATAGAACTAGCAAAGGACAGGGATACACTTTTTAGCCTCTTCAATGAATATGTTGAAGCTTCTAAGACATCTCAACCATCATCTTCTTGCTTTCAGAGCAGGCATTATAGCCCTTTTGATGCTGAGAAAAACATGGAAAAAAATTAGTGAATGTTTTCAAGGTGATAATAGTATATTTTTAGTATTACTGACTTATTATTTTATATATTCCCATATGGTTTTAAAGCTTTTAATGAATGATATATCTCTCTTTCAATGTCATGCTCATAGGAATTTGATGAATTTCATGCTTTTGAGTTTACTGGTGGTGCACAAAACTCAATTGGAAATGTATCTAGATGAGCCTAGAAGTAAAAGAGACTCTAACATTCATGTACTTGACTACTGGAAAACTCAACAATATCGATTTCCAAATTTAGTAAAATTACCTAGGGATGTCTTATGTGTTCCTGTGTCAACTGTAGCTTCAGAATCTACTTTTAGTTTTGGTGGTAGGATTCTAGATCAATTCCGAAATTCATTGACACCTCAAACATTTGAATCTTTAATTTGCACCAAAGATTGGTTGTTGGGGTTAGCGGTAAATCAATGACTTTTGATATCTAATATGTTGTTTTAGTCATTTTATCTTCTATACTCATTTTAATTTTCTCATTCTATTAATATAGATATGACAAAATAGAAACTGGAGGATATAACTCAAGACATTATGTCTTTAAATATATCAAAAGATGATGCACAATTTGCTGAAGATTCAAACTCTAACGTGGGCAATGCCTAAACCATTGGGCAATTTGTTGCTATTTAGACCAGTAACATTTATGGCTTATAGCCATTTGAATTTGATGATGATATTAGGAGTTGGAACTATGATTATTTAACTACTTGTGTCTTTTTTGTGACTTGTAGTTGTAGCCATTTGGATTATGTTTGGTGAATTGCTTGATGCACAAATTATGTTAGTTCAGCTTATGTCTTTTTATGGCTTGTAGCCACCTAGTCATTTGGAGTTTGAATTCATGGATTGTGTTTGTTTGAGACTTTGGATTCATAGATGTATTTGTTTGATGATTGGTTGATGTATTTGGAATTAGAAATATGATTGCATTTGGAGCTGATTATTGTGTGTAATTAGCATTAAATAGCCAGGTCAAAACAGGTTATGTTCAGATGACCCGTGAATGGCAGGTCAGGTTTGGGTCTAAGAAACTAACCCAAAAAAAAAGGCGGGTCAGGTTTGGGTTGGCAAGTTGGGTGGGATACCTGTGTCTCAACCCGACCTGCTGACCTGCGACCCGATCTGATTGCCACCCCTAATCCAAGTTTTAGCAGGGTGAAACCTACAGATAGCCACTAGCATTGCTAGCTGCAACCGTGTCCGCTCATCAAGTTACACCAAAATTCACCCCACCCTCTTAAAAAAAAACTGAGTCCTTTATTTACGGGTTTAGTTTTTACAAATAGTGACCGAAAGGGCCAGAGTCAGGCGGGTTTGCTCCATATTTTTCACTCAAAGCCAAGTAAAACCTTACAAAACTCAGGTCAAAATAACCTTGGCATGCAGGATAAAAGACAATGTAGCTAAAAAAAAAAAGAATAAGTAACAAAATCACAGTTTAAGATGCAAACTGAAAAACTTTCACAATACCCATCTCATAAGTTAGAGGTCTATTCAACTCCTTCCTCACCTACAACTACAAGCCACACAAAGACTTGACAAAACTTGTGCTAACAACCTAAACTTGTAGTGCATAAGGTCCTTAACTTTCTATATGCATTCATGTTATAACTGGATTACACACAGACTTTCGGGATTGATGTGGTTATTTTTTCCAAAACTAAAATTTCTTAAAATTGAATTTACTGCTAAGGAATAACTTAAAATAGCAGCAATAGAACAGTTGTTTATGAGCATGTAACTATAGCAAGCTTTGCATTAAATAAGCTTATGCTTCACTTTGCACTCCAACCCCAGAAGGCCTTTTTCCACCCTCGAACTTTGTGATTTTAAAGTACTATGTTGTGAATCAGCTAATAGAATGTCTGTAACCTATACCTGCCACCTAACATTTTGACAATAAAATAACTGGAAAAGCAATTTCTTTTTCAATTATCCTACAAATTAAACTCCTTCCAAGTTTTGAATTTGGGCAACAAAAGAATTTTTCAACACACAAGCTTTACTTTCCAGCAGTTCAAATATTGTCTTTCTATCTTCACTATTCATACTTGTAATCATATTCTATTCATACAATTGAATAAGAATTCAAAATCCAAAATGTAAGTGTCTAACTTCCTAGTGCAATATATCACCGTGACAGTAAATGCTTGTTGCAAACTACAGTTAACACCTTCTTATAGACCACAAAGCCCAGAATTGTTGAAACTTATATCCTCGATATCATAAAACTAAGCTAACATTTTGATTATTTAATAGGTTTAAAGGAAGAAAAACAAGTAAAGTTCTTACTATAATGCCCAACTCACTAAATTAATCTCATGAAAAATGTTTTTGATTGACAAGTACAAATCAATTAGTTTCATAGAAATAATCAGTGATTTAGTTGTCCAACCTCACTATAGGATACCTTGAAAATAAATGGCTCAATATCTTTAACAGGTGACTTAGTCTGCTCCCAATACAACTTCAAAACGAGCCATGCAGCTAAGCCATGGGGATAAAGAGTAGGGAGGTCATTTTCATTCAGTTTCCAAACCTGTAAAATCACTCTACTGAGTGAAAAAGACCTGCTGGAGTTTGCTTCAGTTGGCCTGCTGGAGCTAGCTTCTAAAATACATGTGTAGTGGAACGAGATGGAACCATAACAGCACTTGAGGCAGGCATGGCACTCTCGGGCCTTCCATTCCTTCTGGTATGCCAAAGAAAACACATGATGAAATCAAATTCAAACCTACTCTAGTTAATTTATGCTAATTTTTTTTTTTTTTTATACCTGGAATATTGACGTGGAGGAGATGTAAACCGCCTCCTTAGAGCCGGAGGCGGTGGTTGAGGAGCCAGTGGAGGTTGTTGAGGAACTGGAGGAGGTTGTTGAGGAGCCAGATTAGCTTGTTCAGGAGCATCTTCCATCTCCGAATCCATCTGTTTCAAAAACAAAATGTTGTAAGTCCATCTTTCACATAATACACATATTAAAGGACAAGCAAATGTCTATAAGCCCATCTTTCACATAACACATATATTAAAGATCAAGCAAAGTCAATAGAGCACATTTTAAGGCTCTTTTTTTTTCCTTCCCGAAGTATCAATCAAGGTTTTGGCGGCACTAACACCTACAGACAGCCACTTGTACCGCTAGCTACAACCATGTCCACTCATCAAACTTCATCAAAATTCACCCAATGCCTCCCTAAACAAAAATTGAGTTCTTCATTTATGAGATTAGTTTTTACAAACAATGACTGATAGAGCCAGAGTCAGGTGGGTCTGCTCCCTAGTTTTCACTCAAAGCAAAGTAAAACCTCAAAAGACTTGGGCCAAAATAACCTTCCCATGCAGGGATAAAGACAATGGAGCCAAAAAGACAAAAGAATAAGTCACAAAATCACAGTTTAAGATGCAAATCGAAAAATTTTCACAATAACCGTCTCTTAAGTTAGAGTTTCATTCAACTCCTTACATGCCTACAACTACAAGCCACACAAAGACTTGACAAAACTAGTGCTAACAACCTAAACTTGTAGTGCATAAGGTCCTTAACTTTCCATATGCATTTCATGTTATAACTGGATTGCACATAGGCTTTTGGGCTTGATGTGTTCATTTTTCCTGAAACTAAAATTTCTTCAAATTAAATTTACTGTTGAGGAATAACTGAAAATAGCATCAATAGAACAGTTGTTTGTGAGCATGTAACAATAGCAAGCTTTGCATTAAATAAGCTTATGTTTCACTTTGTACTCTAGCCCCAGAAGGTCTCTTGCCTCGAGTTTTGTGATTTTAAAGTACTATGTTGTAAACACAACTAATAGAATACCTATAGCCTATACCTGCCACCTAACAAAAGTAATTATTTCTCAATTATCCTAGAACTTAAACTCTTTCCAAGTTTTGAATTTGGGTAAGAAAAGAATTTTTCAGCACACAAGCTTTACTTTCAAGCAATTCAAATCTTGTCTTTCTATCTTCACTATTCGTACTTGTAATCAGATTTATTCATGCAACTGAATAAGAATTCAAAACCCGAAATGCAAGTGTCTAAGGTCCTAGTACAATATATCTCTGCAACAGTAAATGCTTGTTGCAAACTATAGTTAACACCTTCTTACAAATGAGAAAGCCCATAATTGCTGAAACTTATATCTTCAGTATCATAGAATTAGCTGACATTTTGATTAGTTCTTACATTTAATAGGTTTAAAGGAAGAAAGACAAGTAAAGTTCTTAATGTAATGCCCAACTCACTAAATTAATCTCATGAAATATATTTTTGATTGACAAGGACAAATTAATTAGTTTCATAGAAATAACCAGCGATTTAGTTGTGCAGTCTTGCTATAGGATACCCTAAAAATAAAGGGCTCAATATATTCAACATGTAACTTACTTCACTCCCAATACAACTTCAAAACGAGCCATACAGCTAAGCCATGGGGAAAAAGAGTAGGAAGGTCATCTCTATTCAGTTTCCGAACTTGTAAAATCACTCTACTGGGTAAAAAAGGCCTACTGGAGATTGCTTTGGCCTGCTGGATCTAGCTTCAAATACATGTGCAATGGAACGAGATAGACCAATAGCAACACTTGAGATAGGCATGGCACTCTTGGGCCTTTCTTCCCTTCTGTTATGTCCAAGAAAACATATGATGAAATCAAATTCAAACCCATTCTAGTTAATGTATGCTAATTTTTTATTTTCTATACTTGGAATATTGATGTGGAGGAGATGTAAACCGCCTCCTTGAAGCCGGAGACAGTGGTTAAGGAGCCAGAGGAGGTTGTTGAGGAGTTGGAGGAGGTTGTTAAGGAGCTGGATTAGCTTGTTCAGGAGCATTTTCCATTTCCCAATCCGTCTCAGGAACAAAATACTCTAAGTTCATTTTTCACATAAGACACATATTAAAGTTCAAGCAAATGTCTATAAGTCTATCTTTCATATAACACACATATTAAAGCTCAAGAAAGTCAATAGAGCACATTTTAAGGCTCTTTTTTTTTCCTTCCCAAAGCATCAATCAAGTTTTGGCGGCACTGACATCTATAGACAGCCACAGGCACCACTAGTTACAACCGTGTCTAGTCATCAAATTTCACCAAAATTCACCCCATCCTCCCCAAACAAGAACTAAGTTCTTCATTTATGGGTTTAGTTTTTACAAACAATGATCGAAAGAGCCAGAGCCAGAGCCAGAGGTGCTTCATAGTTTTCACTCAAAGCCAAGTGAAATCTCACAAAACTTAGGTCAAAATAACATTGGCGTGCAGGATAAAAGACAATGGAGCTAAAAAGACAAAATAATTAGCAACAAAATCATAGTTTAAGATGCAAATAGAAAAATTTTCACAATACCCATCTCATAAGTTACAGCATAAAAATGGAAAATGGAGGACCTTAATATTAGTTAGCTTCAAATAGCAATGGTAGAGGACTCCTCCTCTTCACCCCTGGTTTTCCGGTTCTCCCTTGGTAAGTGGTGGTGATTTCCACGTATGGGTAGTGTGTGTTAGTGTGACTATGTTATTGTTTGAGCGCTGATGTGCGATTGTGTATATGATAGTGAAGTGTGCACTAGTGTGTGAGTGTTGATGGATGTCTATGAATATGTGCTGAGAGGTAGAACTGAGAGATATGAAGGTAAGAGAAGATGGGGAAGTAGGCTATGTGTGCTGAGGTATAAGGAGGAGGAAAGAGTAAAGAGTTGGGAGGAGAGATGGAGTGAAGTAGTGTGTTGATGTAGGGGTGAGGGAGCCGTGAGAGAGAAATTGAGCTGAAGAGAGATGAGGCGTGGTTTTGTTTCATATTGCTGCATGGCCGAAAATGGAAAATGGACAACATTGATGCAAAAGAAAGTTGAAAACTTGATGATTTTGAAGCGCAGGAACGAAAGTCTGAAAGTTTGATGACTTCCACGGCTCTTGGTCAAAAAGCAAATAGATTTTATCAGATCAATTAATTAATTAAGAGAGAAACCAAAAGAAATGGGGAAAAAAATGAGAAGCCGGTTGGTTTAGTTTCTTCTTGAGCATGAATGGGCATGGGTTAGGCTCAGTCTTCCAAGTTTTATGGGATTTTACTAGGTTGCCAAGGGTTTTGCTTTGGGCTTGATTTGAAAACAATTTAAGATTTGACTTAACAAATTTTCTTGAAATGAAGGCTACATTACTCAATGAAGTGAGGCCTAAATAGCAAATGTCACTACTTGAGAACGAAACAAACCGTTGACTTGCATTACATCTAAAATATAAAAAGGAAAAATAAATTAAGAGAAAAAGCTTAAATTAAAGAAATTAGGCTTAAGCAGAGAACTCGACCTGGCCGAACAGGGTCTGACAAGCTCCCTCGGGGCAAGCGAACCGAACTGGACCTACAAACACAAGGCGGGACTAACTCCCTGTTGTAACTCCGATACTCAAGTTAGGCGAGAGTCTTTTGAGAAAAACGAATAGAGAGGGAGAAATGATAGTGATTATATCGTACCTTATGGTGATATTACCTATGTATTTATAGATAACAACCAGATACAGGACCAGGAGTTATAGTTGATCTCAAATGCTATTTAAGATAGTGATAAGAGTTATCCCTTCTCTTAAAATGATAAGGTTGAGTGGGAGTTCTTATTTGTCTAAACATCTTTCCTACACCCCAGTTCGGAACAAGTTAGTTCGGCCATTCAACCCGAGCAGATGATGCATGCCATGTGCTATGACTATTCATCATACTTATAATAGGCCCCTAAGACTAGATTCATTTCCCCTTAAATGAACCTAGTCTTGTTTCATTTTTACACGTGGCAACTTGGGATTGGCTAGACATGGGTGCAATCATGGTTCTGACTCTTCGGTTCCATCGCAACACCGCAACTAGTCACTTCATAATCTTTTCATTTAATGCACCATCATCACACAAGTTTGAATTTCAAAAAGTAACCATTCAACTCTCTCCCTCACCTTCTTATAAATAGGGGGGACTACGGTCGTTCTCACACTTTCACTCTCACTCTTCAACTCTCTCTCTCAGTTGTGCTTTCGAGCTCTGTTCAATTTTTCCAGCTCGGCTTATAGAAGAGTTGGCTCCTTAGATTCCCTTCTCTTCACTAGTAAGTCTTTCTTCCTTTGCCTTTTATGTCTTCTTCTAAACATTCTAATATTACTACTTCAGCACCTAGGTGTAGGGCAGTTCGGCGAGTAGCACCAATAGAGTAGCTTCTTCCAGTTCTTCCTCTTCTTCTTCTAGTCCATCTTCAGATTTGGAGTACCTTCCATCTCCCCCTCATTCCCCTATAAAAATGATGAGTTCCCCCGAACTAGTTCCCCCAGGGGTTGTAAACCCAACCTCTGAAGTGATTCCTCCTGTTCAGATGAGGCCCGCTGGTAATGCCGAGCAGGCGCTGGTCCTGTTTAGGCCAAATAGGGTGTGGGTACTGACTTCAGGGAAGCCGAAAGTATCCTTCTGCCCTTGATCAGGTCAAAGTGGATAGGTTAGTCCAGCTATATTCCATTCCTCCTGAGTATACTGCTCGAGTTATTTAAACAAACGAGGTGGCTAGTAGTCTTCTCGAGGGATATGTAGCCATCTATAGGGACAAGCTCGCAGCTGGTTTGAGTTTCCCATTCTCGCTTTTCTATCCGACATCTTGACCTTCTAGGTTGTTTGGATAACTTAGATCATGTCAAATGGAATTCGGTCTATTTTGGATTTCTTCAGTTTGTGTAAATTTCTTGGCATCCCTTACTCATTAGACCTATTGTGAGGTTATTTCCTAATGAAATTGGTAGGTCACGTTTCAGAGTAGTTTTACTTCACTTGCTGAAATGGAATTAAACACTCTACTCGAGACCTTTCTTCATTAATCCTTCTTTTATTAAGGATTGGAAATTCAATTTTTTCTTTATAAAAAACTTGAATTTTCCTTATCTCCTTTGGAGGCAAAACACGCAAGTGTCCGACCACTACCCGGAGAATGTCCCATAGGCCGAACTGGATAGAATGCTCAATTTGGATCTCAAGTTAAATATCAAAGGACTTTCTGATCTCCTCCTCCTCGATTCCAGAGTGGTCATTTCTTCTTCCAGTGGGGGAAGGGACCTCACTCCCAAAAAACTAAGGTATATTTTACATTAGTCTATTCAGCACACAATCCTTTTTTCCTGTCTTGATGTAAATTTTCTTTTTTGTGCCATGCAGTGAAGAAATTTGCTAACCTTCTGAATCTCGATGGACCTACCAATTAGCCCCTACTCCTTCCACTGAGCCAGGCCGGACCTATAGCTAGTGCCTCAATCCAGCATCCTCCTCTCGGCTAAACAAGCCAAGAAGAAAAAAAAGAAAATCACAGCCCAAGAGAAAGGTTTAGGATAAGGAAATGATTGGTCAGTCCAAGAAATGGGCTACCATTTCCAACCCTAGAGGGCCCAATTCAGGTCCTGTCTTGGACCCTCTCACTACGGGGTCAACATAGCCGAGGAGCGGCTGATCAACACTCTTGTCTTAATGTGAGTATGGTCCTGTATCTTGTGAAGAGTTCGGCCACCTCGCATGACCCCCATCACTTTTATCCCTTATGGGCTTGTCCCTCAATGACCGAGCACAATCCCTTAAGATTGCTCGGGAGTTGATCCAAGACGCCATCCTCCCCCGAGATAGTGACTTTATTAAGGTGGTCTCTCACTTCGAACTTCTAGAGTATTACTACACTAGAAAGGCCTAGGTGACCCCTTTTCTATTCAGTTTTTTTTTCTTTTGTGCTGAACTGACACCCCTTCTTTACTTTATTCTAGCATGACTTGGTTGAGGTGGAAATGATTAAGAGATTTGAAAATATGATTCCCGTTCTAACCAACACCATTACCCGACAGGATGAGCTGGTTGATGAGGTGAAGGAGCTGAAGAGACATGGCCTTGCTAAAGGACTTGCTGAAGAATGAACAGTGAACTATGGCTGGTCTAAGGGCGAATGAGGCGATTGCCTTTGACAACGGTAAAAGCGTTGGGGCAAAGGAGTTTTCAGGTCAGTTCAGTTTCAGAGTGACTTGGTTAAACTCAATATGCTTATAGATCAATACGGCTATACCCAGGCCCTGTTCACCGTTCAGGCTCCAAACCTCCCCGAATTCGATCTAATCAAATTCTCTGACTACAATCTCCAAGGTGAAAACTAGATGGAATGCCTGGTGGAGGGGTACACCAAGAACTACGAGTTGGATATGCTTATTAACAACCCACGATACGCTTGGCCTCTCCCAAACAGGAGGGAGTTTGTGAGGAGTCTAAGGGCAAGAGTTGAGATGAGGGGCACAACCACTGATGTCGAAAATGCAGTTGACTAGGCTCTGTTTTCACTCTCTTTTCTTGTACTTTTGTATCAAGTTGTAATTATATTTTGTGGTTTAATGAAAAAATCACCTTTCCATCTGTTCTTTCTTTATTCTGTCCTGTTCATTTATATTACTCTTCTCCCTCGCTAGTATACTTAGTATTTTTTGTTAAGTATACTAAGAAGTTGAAGTTACCTTGTTCGGGTAATTAGTTTATATCCTTTCAAGTAGTTCGGCCCCATCTACTTCAGATAGTTAATATCCATCTACCCAGGCAGTTCGGCCTTACTTTGTTGAGATAATTCATACTCATCTAAATAATAAAAGAGTAAATAAAGAGTAACTTTATTGATGGTATTAAAAAGAACAAAGTCTTATAAGGAATGGCCAAGAGAACAGTATCAAGTTGAATAGAATAGAAATTTAACTAATTATAGAGTACTAATAGAATAACTAGTATAAAAAGAATGACTTATTAGTAAAAAATCTTCAGATTCGAAACATGCCAAGTACAAGGAATTTTTCTTTCATCCAAATGAGTTAGCTCACAAAACCCATCTCGGTCAGCCCTTATCACCCTGTAAGGACTTTCCCAATTCGAATTAAATTTGTTCAGGTCATAAACCCTACTGACTGAGTTCCTCCTTAATACTAGGTCCCCAGGTTTGAAATACGCTTGACCTTAGAATTGTAGTACTGAACTAACTGGTTTTTGTAACGAGCCATTTTTATCGTAACTTCTTGTCTCTTATACTCAAGCGCATCCAAGTTACACTTCAATTCTTCCTCGTTGGTCTCAACAATGAAATTCTAAATTTTGGATATCGGCAACCCAACTTCTACTAGTATTACTACCTCGCATAGATTGCAGACCCTCATGGGGGCCTGCCGAATTGACTTTTCAGTTCGACTACCTTGTTTAGATACCTCTTCATTAGCTCTTCCATTGCTTCATAGATGCCTAAAAACTTGAGGAGTTCAGTAGGGATGCTCTCAGCGTTGCTATTCAAAGTTGGAAAGTAATGTCAAACTAAGTATAAATTTTTTTCTCTTCCAGTATCTAGTTTCAGATCCATGCAAATCCTTACTCACATAGTAAACTAATTTTTGTACTCCCTGTTCTTCCCTAACGACTGCACTAATGGCCTCTTCGCATATGGATAGGTCAATGAACAGAATTTTTCCCTAGTCAGGCGAGGTTAGATCTCGCAGTTCAGCTAGGTATTTCTTTTAAGTCATCAAAAGCTTTCTGGAAATCTTTGATCTATTCAAAATTTGGAATTTTCTTGAGAATTTTGAAGAAAGACAAACCATGGACAGCCAACTTGAACAAGAATCTGTTCAGAACTGCTATTTGCCCTGTGAGCTTTTGTACCTCCTTGATAGTCCGAGGTAGTGCCATATCCATAATAGCCTTGAACTTGTCTAGATTGGCTTTAATCCCTTCCTGCAACACCATATATTTCAAGAATTTTCCAGATCTCACCCCACAGGTACACTTCTTTGGGTTCAGTCTCATTTTGAGTTCCTTAATATAGTAAAGATTTCACTCACATCCGATATGAACTATCCTCAGATCCTTACTCTTAACTAGCATATCATCCATATAGACTTCCATGTTCTTTCCTATTTGGTGTTAAAAGAGTTTGTTTACTAGTCTTTAATAAGTTGTCCCAACATTTTTTAACCCAAAAGGCATAGTGATATAGCAATAGGTTCCGAACTCAGTTATGAAAGAAGTTTTTTCCTAGTCTCTCTCATCCATCCTGACCTAATGGTATCCTTTAAAATCATTAAAAAAATAAAAGATAAAGAACCCAATGGTATAATCAACTAACCTGTCAATTCAGGGAAGAGGGTCTTAATCCTTAGGACAACCCTTATTCAAGTAGGTAAAGTCTACGTATATCCTTCATGCTTTCTCATCTTTCTTCACTAACATCGGGTTCGCTAGCTAGGTCGGAAATACACCTCTTTGACTACTCGAGCCTCTAGGAGTTTATTGGTTTCCTCTCTCACTTCATTTCGTTCCGGAGCGAAGTGCCTCTTCTTCTGCTTGATCAGTCTGGCCTGTGGATCCACATTAAGCTTTTGAACAGCCTGTTCGGTTGGATTACCTACCATATCATCTGCGCTCCATGCAAATATCTCCAAAAATTTTTATAAAAGAGCAACCAAGTTTGCTTTAACCTGCTCATCCAAGGAAGAACCAATTTTTATAATGCGCTCCTTACCCTCCTTAACCAGAGGAATTTCTTCCACCTGTTCATCCGTTTCAATTTTCTTTTCTTCTCCCAAAGGCTCTGAAGAGTCTAAACTAATAGTCTGTACTATCAATTTTTTCCTTTTCCTTTAGGGTAGCTATGGGACAGGCCTTTGCTACCTTAGGGTCCACAAGCACCTCCGCTACTCAAGCCAAAGTAGGGAATTTCATATTTAGATGCACGGTGAAACATACAGCCTAAAGTGTATTTAAAGTTGGTCGCCCTAGAATCATATTGAAAGAGGCATTTCGACTATTCATTCCTGGCGGTTTGGGTATCTATCTCTATTGACCTGGACATTTCAGCGATAACTCCTTCTATTCCCCTAATAAGTTTGATCGGTTTTTGTGAACTTCTTCAGGTCACCTCTTTTGATCAGTCTTCAATTTCTTTTTTAGATCCCAACAATCCTCGATATCATGTCCTACTCTTGGTGGAAAGCACAATACAAGTTCTGGTTTCTCTTAAACCAATTTCAATCAATTTCTTCGGGGGTTGAAAAACCCTTCCATCTCCATAACGGTTAGTCTTTGCGATCGAGCAGTAGTGAGGGGAAAATTCTGCTCGAGCCCTAAATTCTGACCCTTAGATAGCTGGTTAAAGATACTCCTCCTATGAGGTCCTTCCTGAGCATCCCTGTTCTCTCCACTCTTTTTTTTCCTATCCTCTCGGGGTCTTTCCTGTTCGGATTTGAGGCACTTAGCCTCATCAACATTGGCTCGGTCATGCGCCCGGCCCAAGATTTCCTTTATTGTCTGTGGGGGTTTCTCCAAGAATTTCTCATATAATTTTTTTAACTTCAATCTATTAATGAATGCTGCCATCACTACTTTGTCATCCTTGTCCTTCACTTGCAGGTTTTCATTGTTAAATCGAAGCATGTACTCCTTCAAGGATTCTTCCAATTACTACTTGATGGCCATGAGATGTGTAGTATTTTTGGAGAAAGTCTTGGAAGAAATGAACTGAGTTGCAAATTGTCGAGCTAACTGTTTGGACAAACTGATAGACCTTGGTGGTAGCCCTTGGAACCACAGCGAGCTCTTCCTTCTAAAAACATGGAGAAGGTTTTGTACTGTATGGCATCAAGTGCAGTCTGCAACCTCATCTGGGTTAAGAAGGCAAACAAATGATCATCAGAATCAATGGTGGCATCATAAGGCTTCATAATTGGTATCTTGAACATTGGGAAAAGAGGATAGTTTTGATGTCAGGAATGAATGGAGAAACGGTGTATCTGTTCAAGTCCATTTCCTGATTCAATATCCTGTTCATTTCATCCCGAACTAGATAATTTGGAGTTGGAGATGCCTGATGTACTGGAGATTGCCTATAAGAGGATTCAATCTCAAAATGAGTTTGGGAGGGTGAACGGCGTGCCCTCTTCCTCTTAGGGTGTCTATCAGAACTTTCTTCAGAAGATTCGCTCACCTCCTCAATTCGGGGACATGTTTGGGAGTCCTGCTCACTGCGAGCCTTCTCCTTTCCCTTGAAGTACTGAATGATGACTTCAAAGGCAGGCAAATTGGCTACTATAATTGAATCAATTGTTCTGGTGCTATTTTTGCCTGTCCAATCTCATCATCACCCTGAATTTGTTTGAATGAGAAGTTTACTGGTTGCTTGAATCATGAGAAGTGAGGTCTCGGTGTTCTTTTTGGATCATATTCTTGCCATGATAAAGGACGAATTATCGAGTGGTTCCCACAAACGGTGCCAACTAAAAGAGTAGAAAACCCAACTTGGCCGAATAGGTCCTGATGAGCTCTCATGGGGTAAGGCGAACCGAACTGGATTTGCAAACACAAGGTGGGACTAACTCCCTTTTGTAACTTCGATGCTCAAGTTAGGCAAGAATCTTTTGAGAAAAATGAATAGAAAATGAGAAATGATAGTGATTATGTCATATCTTGTGGTGATATTACCTATGTATTTATAGATAACAACCAGATAAAGGATCCAGGAATTATAGTTGATCTCAAATGCTATTTAAAATAGTGACAAGAGTTATCCCCTACCTTAAGATGATAAGGTTGAGTGGGAGTTCTTGTTTATCTAAACATCTTTCCTATGACACCCAATTCAGATAGGTCAGTTTGGCCATTCAACCTAAATAGACGATGTAGGGGTGCCACGTGTGTTTGTCCATTCATTGTACTTACAGTATGCAAGTATGACTTGCGAAATATGAAGTGAAGGTCTTTTGGGAAACAAAATTTTGATATATGGGTCAACATTCGATGTCTGCATATGTACAGTTACCAAATAATTACGACTTTTAATGGCTTAATAACACTTTGCCCCTTAAGCTTTGGTAATAGTCACACGAAAATGGAACTCAAAATCCAACCATTGCTACATTATAGCTAATCTAAATAATTTGATCGGGCACGGCAAGAAATTGCAAGTTCTTTTAGTAGAAAAAAAGTATGAAAAGATATCATATGATGTCAGGTATTACAGGTTTTACTAGGGCCATAATTATAGTATGAAATTCACAAACACTCATAAGTTTTCATATAAAACAAATAATTCTTCATATACTCTCTGATTCTTATTATTATTTTTTGATTAAATATCATATTATGACAAATGTTAAAGTATTGGAATTTGTTAGCTAAACTAAAATAGTCTAGCATAAGTTTTTTAAAATGTTGAATGAAGAAAAAAAGTAATAACAAAAAGGTTAAAACAATTTTTATAAATAGAATTGTATGCAGCCTTTACAGAATCTTCCTAAATCCTAATCCTACTATTTTTGAGGAAAAATATTGGCACGCAGTCAAAAAGAATATTTTTAATCCATTATTATATGAAAGTGGTACACAACTGCACCATCAAATGGTCCTTGGTCAAAGTGCATTGAAGGCGAGTTAGCAATTAGCATCTGAACGTCTGAATTTTAACTAAATTTTTTTCACTGAAAAAACCCTCATGTGGGCCCCCAAAAAAACTCTAATCATTGATGTGCAAATTCATTTGGCACAAAGGCTTTTTGTTGTTTTCACCCCAAAGTATAGCATTTGTTTAAGCACCAATTGTTTCATGTTTTGATCCTTTAACTTATTCTGTTCTCTACTATATTCACATGGGACAGTGGCTGTGGAAGCAATAGTCCTCCAGAATAAATTCCAGAAAATGACTTCTAAACCAGAAGAATCCTTGAATGCTTTTAGCGTACGTGATTGTTTATTGAAGCAAACCAATTACTGTAAACTGTCAATTCTTACACTATTATCATTAAATCCATAACACATGTTCAAAATTCAATTTTAAATTCAAATTTTGAATAGTTATTATTCATTCAAACCTGATAGTGTACACATTGTCAGTGTATAGAAGATTAAGTCTTCCTTGTATTTTAGCTCGCTAGGTTTAAAAACTGAGGCATCTAGGATTTCAGTCCTCATCACTTCCTACCAACCAGCTACTGAAAAGAAAAGGGGAAGGCAGTAAGCAATAGGCTCTTATCATCTATCAAATGCATCAGCCATGTAAAGCAGGCAATAAATCAAGATACCCGTTTTGTAACTTGAAAATGTGATTCTTCCAAAAAGAAAACAACCTGTAAAATGAAATATGATATGCAAATTCACATTAGCACAATAGACTTCAGAAAAGCTTTAATTCTTGATCAGGCATACAAATGCAATGCTCTTTGCATTGTTCCACATTACCACATATTCCTCATCTTACATATTTACGATCATTAAAATCGACTTTGCTACAAAGAGGCTAATGAAATGGAAGGTTGAAAATTTTAAAATAGCAACACAACCATTTAATCTGCAGTTGGAAAAAGAAACCAAACCCTGTAATGGGCAACGAAAGAAAGGCTAAAGTTAATATCATCCAATTGCAGCCAATGTCACTAGGGGAAAAGAAATGATAAATACAGAGAATCGTTGACCCATTGTTGTTCCGTTGCCTCCATTCTCTTCAACAAGCCAGCAATCTCTGCTTGCATTCTCATCTTCATTTTGAAGTAATCACAATGCTAGTTTTCTAAAATTTTGAGCTCCTCCAACTTTTTCCTCCACAAGTCCTCAGTTTCCTGCAAGCAGATTTTAGCAAGCTTCTCAGCATACTCTTCTTCTAATTTTTCAAATTTCATCCTAATCATTCATCTGAAACTCTCTGCCTTACTCCGTGCCTCATCTGCTCGGCCCTGGAACATCGTGGCTTCTGCTCCTTTTACCAGCACAATGCTTTCCAAACTGTCAAAAAACATCTTTATTCAATGGATTCACAGACCATTCATCCTCATTCATCTTATTCTCAATCGTGAGAGGAATTTTCGAATCATTTTGATGGAGAACAACAGATAACATATCTTTTCTTCTGCCTGAAGAGCCCAAACAAGAGAAGGAAGATTTTCTGAAAAGAATGTCTGATGATGGAAGAGCAAACATATCACTCCTAAGGCTAACCTGAGTAGGCACATCCTTTGAAGGAGTAGTCAAAGTGGTAAGGTCTGGGAATGCATCTGCATTTGAAAAATAACAAGCAAAGATAGAACAAAATCATATGTTAGAGTTAAAACACTTCTATACTATGTATCATGGAAGATGAACAAGATCTTTATACTTTTGGAGCTGCTGCTACTATTTATAGCTTAAAAGAATCACAACCACAATTTATTCTACCAATTCACCAAATGCAGCAAAAGTGAAAGAAATAAGTACAAGAAGACTAACTTGACTTGATGAAAAATGGTTCATATGTCTTTGACAGATTAACAACAAACATCTTTGGGCAAAAAACCTTAGCAGCTATTAAACTATTGTGTGTGCCGATTTTTGAACATCAAACAATTTTGTCACAAATTAGCCGCTAAACTAACTAATCTGCACGATTTCATCTTCCATGGTGGGTCGCTTTCTTCTGCTTTTTTTTTTTAATTTAACAGAAATATCTTTAAGAAGTTCCTTAGATTCATTTGAAGACCTAGAGCGAACAAAACTGTAGAAGGAGTCTCAATCAACTATTATCTCAAGATGCATAATTTTCAACTGCAACATCTGAGAGCCTAAATTGCAAATAACATAAAACATGAATCCAAGAGAAGCTTGAACTTGGTGGTGCTGAGGCATAACCTCCAGATCCATGCCCAAAGCGAGGCTCTCCACCAGCACCCTTGAAAGCAGGCTGGTAATTGGCAAGAAGGGCAGTCACCAGGAGGTCCACCCATAGGATGACCAATGGGCTTGGCAGACTTCTTGAGAGTAGCGGGAACAATTTCAGAGGGAAGATTGAGGTAAGTCCCCAGGAACTTGATGCCGTCGTTGGTAAGGTCTTTGGTAAGGTACTAGTAGTAATGCATCCAACCGAAGGTTTCACAAACGTACTCCATGGACTTGAAGCTCTGCAACAGCTAATCACCTGCAAGTTTGGGCATCGATCTTGGGATGCTTTGCCAAATTATATTTTTCCTTCACATAGCAAACTCCCTCTTGGAATACGTACTTGGAAATATCTCTCCTTTTCTTCTTTGGAATTATCATGGCTTAGATTGAGAATTGGGAAGACAGAGGAAGATGAGAGAGAGAGAGAGAGAGAGAGAGAGAGAGCAATATGAACAAAAGGATGCCTCAGTTATTGGTGGACAAAAATACCTTTGTATTTTGCCACTTGTGCTGATTATTTCGTAGATTAAGAGCAATAATTGACGAAATGACTATGGGTGTGCTGATTAGTTAATTCAGTGATTAAATTGTGACAAAAATTGTTTGATAGTCAAAAGTCAGTGCGAGCAATAGTTTAGTGGCTGCTGAGTTTTTTTGCCCAACATCTTTAGGATACTTTAGTTCGCTGTTTTGCTTTAACCTTTTGGAAGAGGGAAAGGGATTTAACTAAGTAATTTGAAAAATTATATGTAGTAGAATAATCATCAGATCATGTCCAATGCAATTTGAACCATTGTAAGCACAACTTGGATAGTATAAAACATTATAAAACAAAAGCTCAATTGTCAGCTAGCTCAAAGAAGTATTATTGCAAACTGTACACTATAAAGTTTAGAATGTGAGATTCTTGGTGATATTAGATACTGTAAACCTTAGTAACAGGTTGACAGTTGACACAGAATCTCTCAAGACTAGAGTTCCAGGAAAGTACGAACTAAAGAAAACCAGTGTGCACTTGATTCAAAAATCAAGCATGGTGGTTCAATTGTTTGAATTGGAAAAGTAGACCAATTTGATTCCCGATTAAAAGTTTACTCCATAAAGATTAGAGAAAATCTAGGGGTACTGAGGAAAATGAACACACAGATTAAGAAGTCACAGACAGGGTGACATATATGCATCGCACAAAGTGAGCTTAGGAAATTTCACAAGCCTGGAAGCTCATAAAAACATCCTTTGAGATGACAAATACTGTTAATAAAGCTACACTACGCATGTCCACCCATATACTATTAATTTCAGTTTAGTTCCTGAAAAGGAGAAGAAACCATGAAAATTGAGATACTGCACTAGATTAATTGAGATATGTCACACGAGAGAGGCTCAGGAAAGGAATAGCATGCCTGAGTGATAATTAAACATCCTTGGACTCTCAAGAAGTATTTGCGAACAAAAGCAAAATGTAGACAAGAAACATATACAGTGTTCACTCCCAAACTTCGGATATGTTTCACTCCCAAATTTCAAATATTCACTTCCTGTTTCCAGCTATTTTTCAGCATGAAAAGGAGCCTTTCTATTAGGTATCACCAGTGGAGAACAGATATCAAAACCCTCAAGATACTAGCAAGTAGCAAGGAGATTTTAGTTTGTTGATGAATTTTAAAATTTCAAAGTCTTTAATATGTTTTGTTTTGGCATAAGTAGATCTCCTCTTAAACCAGTTAGGAGATTTCATCGTTCACCAAGCAGCAATATCTGGCTTATGATAACGTTCGTAAAAAGGCAAGACATAAGAAAAAGAAGGAAAAAATGTTGGAACACATCTGCCTAACACAACAAGCAGCAATCTACACCGCACAGATTCTGAAAGTTCCATCCTCTATATACCTGTGGCTAATTCAAATTAGCCTTTCTTTTTTTTTTTTTTAATTAATTACAATAGCGATCTTCCTTCTACAAAAGCATTTGGTGAAAGGCACTCTAAAATTGAAGCTCAAAAATCCAGTTCAACAAAATAAGCAATCAAAATGTTAAACAAGCCAATTATGCCAAGCCATCTCAAAGTTTTGACCAAATTGCAGACTCTATCTCTGCGAGAAAACGCCTCAGAACATTTTTCCAGACCAATTCTCACTCCACTAAATAGTTATCAAACAAACGATCTACTTTGGTACATTGATAAACTGCAATTCATGCACATTTTGCAGTTAATCTCTTCTCACACCTCGATCATATTTAATGGAAAAAACTTTATAAATAATTCCAAACATCCAAGCTAGACAAGACGTGTCTGTCATACGTTCACCACACTTGTCTAGTAGTCTTCCATATCGGATTACTATAAATGCAGTTAGACCAATATTAATTAGTCACTTAATCAAATCCCCATCCCTCGGCGCAAAAGAAAAAAAGTAACACAAAAAAATAAAACATGTAGACTTAGCATACCACTGCAAACTTTTATTTGGAACACATGCGCACTGAAAAGAAACTACATAGAATTAAATCATAACAAATATACAAAGAAGCACCAAGGAGATGGTCAGGAGGCTTACAGTTGAAGAACTGAAAGATGAAACTACGTGCATCTGAAGGCGACATCATCTTGCTCTGTAACTTGGAAAGCATCTCATCAGCCTTAAGATGGAGCTCCCTGCCTTTTTGATCCACACTACCATAAAACATTTTTCAACAGAGTCAAGTTCTTTTATACGGGTCTCTAGGCCCCATTCCCTTGCGCAATTCAAGTATACATCCCCAACAAACCCAAACATATCTGAAGCATCACCACAACCAAGATAGTTAAACTGCATCTCAGTTATCCCGGATGGTCCCTTCAGGTAGGACCTGGCCTTATCAGATTTTTCTCAATGCTGCAAGTGCCGTGACACCAATGTGAGCAGACATCACAGCCTACCCAACTGCAGGTGTTGCCAGCACAGTCAAATTTGAGACAAACAGGACACATGCATTCACTGCAGAATCCTTTTTTCGTTGAGCAAATCTTGCAGTCACAGTCATCAACAGGTAATAGACTCTTGCAATTTATATTCTGACATCAATCAAGCAAGAATATAACAAGCAGTTCAGAAGTAGGAAAGGAAAATCTTGTTTTATAAATAGGCTGCAAGACCCATTTTGTTGGCAACAAAAATGTTGAGTTGGATTTGTGAGCCTAGGAAAGAGTTTCACTGGTCAGATCAGACCGCCTATAAACCTGTTCTGGAGGCCCATCAATTCATCAATCCTCTCAGGTTTTCCAATGAGGTCCTCTTCAAGTACTCTTTTGTAGATTCAATAGTCTCTTTAGGGAGCTCCTGAACTGATATAGACTCTCAGACAATTTCTCGAAGTATCCTCTCAGACCTAGAAGGCTTACGAGCTCTCCCTCCAACCAAACTCTCCAAACATCTAAAATTTTCAGAGCCTCTTCCCCTTGAATCACCTGACTGAGCATCCAACCTCAGCCTTGCAGGCAGTTCAAATGGGAAAAATGAAATATTATCAGAACTTGTAGGCTATATATGCTATGATTAGCTGTGTCCTTGTTCACCACACGTTCCCCAATGTAACACCTCCAGGACCAGGATTAGACAATGGCACAGTTCCATCCCCAGTAGGCCTAAATTGGCTACGGACTGACCCATTAGTCCCCTCTCCAGCATCCCAAATTTGATCACAATCCCTCCTATGACTCCCTGTGGAGTACTCATAATACTCCATTGAATTCCTCGCAAGTGAGCAGCTTGGATTGTGGGAATAAGGATGGGAGTACAAGTAAGACAACAAGGCTGCTGAAAAATCATTTAAGTTGTTGTAGTCCTTGTAATTTTATTCTCTGGTTCAAGCGACTGCACGCTCCTACTAGACCTCAAGCGAGAGGGGAAATTGCCATTCTGAATGGTGTGATCCCCATTTCAGCTCTATTCGGCCCAGCTGAAGACAGCAAAACATCAGGCAGAGCTAAAGACAGATTCAATATTTCCACCCCACGCTTCTTTTCCCTAATCTCTACCTCATTTTTGCCATTTTCTTCAGCTGCCCCTTACAAGAAATTCCTCTATTCTCATTCAAATGAAGAAAATCCCTCTCAATACACCTATTCTTGTCCTCATTTTGATCCTCAGAAACAACGACTTCGTTCCCTTTGTAACTGATTCCACCAAGTCCATTACACCCATCTTCTCAAACAAATTTTCACCAGAAGCAGCACCATCTTTGGCATTCTCACAAAGATAGCGAAGAGTAAGCTCTTAAGCACCAGAGTTTCCACTCTTTCTAGACGCTTAAGGAACACCAGATACAGAAACCAGAACCCTCAAAATTTCTCATCATTTTCTCAGACGATTCTCTCAAAAAATCAAGACCCTTGTCTAAAAATCCATTTTTCTCATCTGGGTTCTCTCCCCTTATCCTCACTGCTAATATTCCTATTCTGGTTCTTGTTCTCTGACTCAATTGAATTCTCTCTTTCATAATCACAGTTCAATTAAACAAGCTGAAATAAATAAACAAATAAATTAAAATCCAGAAAGAAGGATTCTTGCTTTTTTTTTTTTTAAATGCTGAGCAGAGATGGAAACTTTCTGCAGGGAGAGACAGTGGAGGGCAGTTCAGCCTTTCTCTTCTCCCTTCTTCCAATGACTTTGATTATTGTGCAAAGCTGCAATGGCTGAATTTGATCGGAAATTTAACTTTTTGTTTATTTTATTTGAATTGAATAAGTTTTTGTTGTCTTTTAATTTTTAAAATTTGATTTTGGAAGTCATTTTCAGGGGAATTTATCTGTCTTTTCCTGCTCTATATTAGAGGAAGGGTTGTCGATGGCTTTTCTGAAGTTTGCAGACTAACAAATATACCAACCAAGTTTCATCAATATCCCAAAAAAAAAGAAAAAAATAAAGAAGCTTCATAATATCCATTGGAGTTCTAGGGTAGGTAAAATCGATATGGTTATTGTATTTTCCTCAAAAATTGGTGTGTGCATATAGACAGGATTGTATTTCTACTAGCATTTTTACCTGTGCTACGTAGCCAAATTTATCAGAATAATATTAAAACTAAAATTTGTCCGCCATCTGGTGTTTAATTTTTTTTTTCTCCATCAAATGTGCGGCACCAGAACAAATTTTGATTTTTTTTTTCATATTTGAATATGAAATTTTGGGGAGCATGTATGTAATTTTACAAAAAAATTTTTACTGGTGCCGCACATTCGGTAAGCAACCAAAACAAAATAATAATAATAATAATAATAATTCACGAGAGAGGTGCCACGCATCCCTCAATGTTATAACATGTTATTTTTCTCCATCTATTGCATGTTATTTTGGGGAAGTAATGGATGCCAGCTGTTTCAGGCATTTAGACAAGATGCTTTGGCTTCATCGCATTTGATCTATGACCGTTCCCATTGCCATTTCCTGATTTACGACTTGACAGAAGTCTTGCTTCATATTGTCTGGGATTTGGTTGAAGAGACATGTTACGCACTCCTAAGTGAAGAAGAGAAATCCTCTCCACGGTAGAGGCTCTCTCTCTTGGGAAGAGTGCTACTCCCCCCTGGTGGGAGGCTGGAAACAAACTTTCATATCTTCAAACTTTCAAAATTTCAAACATGCAAACCTTCAAAATTTCCCTCTCGGACAATAATTATCAAAACTACAACATAGTGATCTGATCAACCATAATAGCTAGATCGATACTAGGTAACTAATCTCAGTGCTTTCTCGGCTCAGAGGACAGTCTATTGAGGAACACCGGCAGAACCTTCAATGAACTAATGCAAGCAGAAGCGTCAAAATGGAAAGTAGGTAAGGCACTCATTTAATTTAACTTCTATATTTCATCTTTCCTGCCTTGAATTCGTGAGTCTTAATACATCTATAAAATTAGTCTTCCATTTTCTGTGTTTACCCTGAAAACAAAGACTGTTCTTTCTTTCTTTCCTGGCTCGTTTTTGTAAGAACTAGTTCATAAAATAGTCATTGTGTGGGGTATACCGGATACCACTTCTGCAAGAGCACCATGGCAGAAGAGCTAACAGAATTGATGAAGCAATTCGATCTTTCTAGTGCCGAGCTTCAGGCCACAGATTTGGCTGAGGAAGATTTACATGTGGGCTTCAAGGAATGCAGCAACAGCTTAATGGGGAAAATCATAGGTGAAAAAATTGTGAACTATACGGGAGTGAAAAATTTTACTAATGCTGCCTGGAGTTACCCAAAAGATCTGAGAGTGGTTGAACTAGGTCCGAACTGGTTCCAATTTGTGATGCCCAAAGAAAGTGACAGAGAGCGAATAGCTAAGGGAGGGCCGTGGATTCTGGACAACCAGATTCTGGTGGTGAGTAAATGGTTCGCAGGAATAGAGGAAGCAGCTCAGAACTTCCTTTTGGCCCCATTATGGGTTCAAGTGTGGAATCTCCCGCTCCACTGGATATCCAAGGAAGCAGGACGTAAGATTGGACAAGTATTTAATCAAGTAAAAGATGTTATAATCCCACAGACGGGAGGAAAGGAAGGCAGACACTTGAAGATTCTGGCTATAGTTGATCTGTCAAAACCTCTTCTTAGAGGTACAACTATCAAGTCCGGGGAGCTGACAAAATGGGCCAGTTTTAAGTATGAACGTTGCCCGGATTTCTGTTACAGGTGTGGAGTTGTTGGGCATAGCAAGAAAAGTTGTCAACAGAACAATAACTCCTCGGTCAACCAATATGGGGTCTGGATGAAAGCTGGAACTGGAAGAAACAATGGTAAAGAAAAACAATCAAGTCCGATTCCTCAATCACAGAGAAACATCAGGACTCCTCATAATGGTGGCTGTAATGAGTTAGAAGGTGATAGGGAGCAGGTGGAAATCACAGTTAAAGAGAGACAGGTAGACCTGAGGATTGAGAGTGTTGAAGAACAAGGCAACAAATCAGAGTCTAGCAGTGCATTGCAACTTGAGGCTCAGCTGAATGCAATGAGACAAGAGAAGATGGAAATCAGAACTGATGGGGCAGGAACCAGCTGTGTACTTGGAAATGGCAAAGAGAGAATCAAGGAATTAAATTCCGTGACACAACTGGGAGAGTCTGGAGTAAGAATAGAACTAGTGGATATGTGTGAACTGGGAAATGAGCTAAACAGCAAGGTGGAGGCAATTGAAGGACCTCAAGTAATGGATGACGACCCTATGACAGGTGAACACCCAGTAAGCGGCAAGGAGATAGTTAACCAAGGGATAGAAGATAAGGAGGGAGAGGGTCTGAGTGAGATATTGGAAGAGCAGAAACTAGTTGCTTTACTGAAGCAGAGGAAAAGATTTAAAAAAATTCTGCAACCACCACAGCTCAAAAGGCAACCCTTAAGGGAATTGAATTGCAGCAGTAAGCCAGCAATAGAGAAAGGAAAGAGGAAGGCATGCCTGCTGGATGCAGTTAAGGAAAATGCTGAGAGGGGTGCAAAGGGGGGTAAGAGGGCTAAAAAGACTATGATTGACATGGAGCTAAGTGTCGAAGCTGAAGGTTTGGGGTCCAACCTACAAGGGGCCCCGGAGATTTTATGAAGATAATTGTGTGGAATTGTCAAGGAGTTGGGAGCCCCTTGACAATTCCCCACTTGAGGGAGGTTAATAACCTCTTCTCCCCAGATTTTATTTTCCTAAGTGAAACCAAAAACAAAGAAAAATATATGGAAAAGGTAAAAAAAATCCTAAGGTTTGACCATAGCATGGTAGTGGAAGCTGTAAATAAAGCAGGGGGCATGACTTTAATGTGGAAGGAAGAGGTAAAAATTTGCAGGATCCAAACGACTACCTTTACGATAGAAGCACTTGTAGAAGATCAAGAAACCAGAGCTTGTTGGTGGTTTGTTGGGGTTTATGCCAGTTGTGATATTCATAGAAGGAAACAGCAGTGGAGAATCATTGAAAACAGGAAACATGGTTGGGGTGATAACTGGATCATTGCTGGTGACTTCAATGATATTATATCCAATAATGAGAAGTGGGGTGGGAACTGGAGGGAGGAAAGAAGCCTTGGGGATTTTAAAGATTTCATCAACTTCAACCAGCTAACAGACATTGGGTTTGAAGGTCACCCATGGACCTGGAGTAATAATTGGGAAGGTGGGGGTGAAGTTAGACAAAGGCTGGATAGGGGGTTGGGTACTCAAAGATGGATGCAATGCTTTAGTAAAGTGAGATGTAAGCATGTGCAGTCCTTTGCCTCAGATCATAGCATGCTGGTGATTGATACATGTCCAGATGTTCAGGTGAAGAGGAAAAGATTTTATTTCGACAAGAGATGGATTCAAAGAAAGGAAGTTGAAAAGGTGATTAAGGATGCGTGGGATCAACAGGTGGAAGGAACCAGAATGTTCAAAGTGGTAAGTAAGATTAAAAAATGCAGAGTGGCTCTACTCAGGTGGAAGAACTCATTCCATGCAAATTCGAAGGAGAAAATTGAGAAAGTCAAAGGATTAATGGAAGATGAGAGAAGCAAAGGGGCAAACTACTGCAAAGATAGATTGGATGCATTGAAAAAGCAGCTGAAAGAGGCCTATAACGAAGAGGAGATTTACTGGAGCCAAAAGGCAAGAGCTAATTGGTTAAGAGAAGGAGATCAGAACACAAAGTTTTTCCACGCTCAGGTTCAGGGAAGAAGGACGAGAAACAGAATGGGCCAATTGCAAAGAGATGATGGTTCCTGGACTAAAAATGACAAGGAGATGTGCTTGGAGGTGTCGGAGTATTACAGGAAGCTTTTCACTAGCTCGGGAAGTGGTGGCTTTGAGGAAGTGATTGAGGGTATACCCCCCACCATTACGGATAGTATGAATAATGATCTTACGAAACCTATTCAGGAAAAGGAAATTGAATGTGCTTTGTTTTCTATGAGTCCTGACAAGGCTCCAGGTTTAGATGGAATGACTCCTTTCTTCTTCCAAAAATTCTGGAAATTTGTCAAAAAGGATGTTGTAAATGCAATCAAAACTTCTTTTCATACTAGCCATATGCTGAAATCAGTGAATCACACTGTTATCTCCTTGATACCTAAAGTGTGGAACTCCACCTCCCTCAAACAATTCAGACCTATAAGCTTGTGTAACATTATGTACAAAATCATTGCAAAAATCCTAGCTAATAGGCTGAAAAAAGTGCTGCATGTCTGCATTTCCAAAAACCAGTCTGCTTTCATCCCCGGAAGGCAAATTTTAGACAATGTTATTATCTCTCACGAATTCCTACACTATCTTAAGAACAAAAGGCATGGAAATGATGGTTTTATGGCAGTTAAATTGGATATGTCTAAAGCCTATGACAGGGTGGAATGGAACTTTTTGGAAGCTGTTATGGTTCGAATGGGATTCCACGAAAAATGGATAAAGTGGATTATGGAGTGTTTGACGTCTGTCTCTTATTCTTTTAGTATCAATGGTGAGATCAAGGAGTATGTTGTTCCCAAGAGAGGAATCAGACAAGGTGATCCTCTGTCACCTTATCTGTTCCTTATATGCTCAGAAGGTTTTTCAAACCTTCTCAGAAAGGCAGTGGATGCTGGACAACTTACAGGGATGAAAATTAGTAGAAGAGGGCCAAGTATTACTCATCTGTTCTTCGCAGATGACTCTTTGATATTCTGCAAAGCAAAGTCACAGCAAGCTACAGAGCTTATGAGACTCCTGAATTGCTATGAAGTTGCTTCCGGTCAGTTGATCAACTTAGATAAATCCCCCATCTTCTTCAGCAAGAATGTAAGCCAGGATGAGAAGGTGGATATCTGCCAAAGGCTGGAAAGAATTCAGATGGTGAATCAAGGGAAATATCTAGGACTACCAATGGTTGTTTCACGATCTAAGGAGCAGATTTTTGGGTACATTAGAGACAACATCAACCAGAGATTAGGGAAATGGAAAAATAAACTGCTGAGTGTGGCAGGGAAGGAGGTTATGTTAAAAGCCGTTTCCTTTGCAATGCCAACCTATACGATGTCCTGTTTTAAACTGCCAAAGAAGTTATGCAAGCAGATTAGTTCAATGATGGCAAACTACTGGTGGGGTGACAATGAGGGAAAAAACAAAGTGCATTGGTGCTCTTGGGGAAAGCTAACTCAAGAAAAGAAAGAGGGAGGGTTGGGCTTTAAAGACTTGGAATTGTTTAATAAGGCTTTGCTGGGGAAGCAGGTGTGGAGACTTCTGACATGTCCCAATCTGCTTGTTTCTAAAGTTTTGAGAGCTAAATATTTTCCTAAGGAATCCCTCCTTACATGTCAGGTGCCTAAGACTGCTTCTTGGATTTGGAAAGGTATTGCTCAGGCTAGAGACTTCATTCGAGCAGGAGTTAGGAAAAGCATTGGTAATGGTAGGAATATTAACGTCTGGGAAGATAGTTGGATACCCAATAGCCAGAATGGAAAGCCAACAACTGAGAAAGTGGGGGAGTGTGAGTCTCTAAAAGTGGCAGATCTTATATACCAAAGGAGATGGAATAGAAACTTGGTCTTCCAGACTTTCAACACAGTGGATGCAGAAAAAATTCTGGGCATCCCATTAAGTTTAGCTGATAAAGAGGACAGCAACGTTTGGATCCACAGTTCGAATGGGGTCTATTCAGTGAGGTCAGGTTATAGGATGTTAAAAGGCAGCTCCCAACAAAAAGCTTCAGAGGTGATCAATGAATGTGGTTCCAGCTGGGATGTGCAAATGAAACAGGTTTGGAGAAGACTTTGGAAATTGAATGTTAAGCACAAACAGAAGTTTTTTCTGTGGAAATGTCTGAAGGAAGCTCTTCCAGTCCGACAAGTTGTGTACTCCAGAACAGGGATGGGGGACCCCATTTGCAGAAGGTGTGGGGAAGAGAAGGAAACTATTGAACATGCTCTACTTAGCTGCTCGAAATCCCAAGAGATTTGGCAACTAGCTCCCATCCAATGGGACAGAACCTCAAACACCTTAGGCTGCTTTGCAAAATGGTGGACTACAATCAATGAAGCTAGGCTCAGATCAGAGGGTGCAAGTCATCTGGCTCTCACGGTTAACATTTTATGGCAGATTTGGAAATGCAGAAATAAGAAAGAGTTTGAAGATGAGGAACAAATTCCTTGGAGAGTCATCCAAAAAGCGCAGCTAGAATGGCTTGAATTCGAGGAAGTGAGGAAAACTCCAACTAGTATGAGCAAAGCCGAAACAGTTGAGCTACCAGCAGTCATCCAGCAACAGCAAGACAAGGAAATCCTCGCTATCAGAGTAGCTGTTCAACACCAGCTAAGGAAATGCAATGTAGGTATTGGGGTGGCAGTGACGGATGACAACAACAGTTTTGTTATTGGTTGGGCTATGAATGAGAAAAGCTCAGGCTCTAAAAGCTTAGATGAAGCCATAGCAGTTCGACTAGCATTGTGCAAGGCTGTAAGCCAGTCTTGGACTAAAGTGAAAGTAATGCTTGAAAACAAAGAGCTAGTGCGTTCTATCCAACAACAGAAAGCTTCACATTTTCTTCTAATGAATGTTGTGGATGACATTAACCATTTAAGCAAACTGTTTCGATTATGCTCCTTTTGTTTAGTTGAGAGCAATAGGAATCATTTTTGTGAATTGATTAGTAAATATGCTAGTTGCATATATCAAGATGAGGATGTCCTCAATCCTCAGTGTCTTAGCACACTACTCTTGTAATCTCTTTGAGCCGTTGCTCAATCGTGTAAATCTTTTTTAGCAATACATCTCATCTATCGTTTCGAAAAAAAAAAGACATGTTACTTTTGCATGAAAAATATATTTAAGCTTACAGATAGGGGTGTGCAAAAAATCCGAATACCGAATTACCGACTGAATTCGAATTGAATTTGGTAATTCGGTAATTCGGTCGGTAATTCGGTAATTCGGTCGCATTGGTATCGAATTAGATTCGAAAACGGTATGGAGGATTATGAATTCGGATTGACCAAATTCGAATTCATTTAATATAAAATATAAAATAAATGCTACATAGACAAAGTACATACAGATATAATACAATACAATACATATACATAATAATACATATACATATCATACGTCTGAAAATTTTAAAATAATATACAATACAAAAAAAATCATGTTGGATACTATTATATACAAAATACCGAAAATTACCGAATTCATCCCGAATTACTGAATTCGAATTCAATGGCCCTTCAGTTCTGGTCTGGTTTCGATCAATTCAGGTAAATACCGAAAAATACCGAATTCATTGGACCGAATTCGATAACACCGAATTGAATTCGAATTCGATCGGATATAATAAAGTCAAAATATCGAAAAAACCGAATTCACAACACTGAATTACCGAATTCAAATTCGATGCACACCCCTACTTACAGATCCGATATGCTTGTTTGTTTTTTCATAATCCTTGGATTGCGAGGCCTGAAAAATATCTTGGTGACTTGGAAATATGGGAAAAGGTCGCTCTTCCTGTAAGCATTGAATGAGTTTGGGAATTCTGGCGGTTTGTCCATTTCTTTTCATTCTTCTTAACCTTATTCGTAATTGTAGAGAACATTAGCACAAACATATCAGATGCTAAAATTTGATAAATTGTAACCCTCCGCTACTTTAATACACGTGCAATATCTTGTTGTTAGAGGATTCCAAAAACTGCCATCACCTGATTATTTAAGCGCATGCCAGCTTCTCATCTTTTTTGATAATATATTCCCTTTATGTTGGTTTTCATTAGATTTTTAGGTGCCTCTTTCCTTTCGATCTACATATGCGTACTTATGGCATCCTGCTTTCTTAGAAAATTAAGTTGCACAACATATTGAATTTCCTGTCCATCCATTTTATCCTAAAACTACTGTCCCATTTGGTCTGGAAAATAATTTTCAACCCACGTAGTTAATTGAAGAAAGAATTTCAAGTTGCAAATTGCCAACATAGAATTGAATGCCATAACTTCATCTGAAGAGAAGGCTAAGTTGTATGTATGAACATTTAAAAGATGGCTTTAGTACCTTCCTATATTGAGCTATGTGATAGGGTCAGTCAACAACATGGAGTTGTAAAAACATATCTTTGGACATTACTTCCTAATACGTTCTTCTCCTTTACTCCCCGTCTTTTTATCAAGGTTTTGCAAGCAAAAACTCTCTTGTCAAATAGCAATTGTTTAGGATGGATAATTCCTTTCCGTGGGAGCATCATTTGTTGCCTTTGGGAGGTTGCATCAGTTTTCGAAGCATAAGGATTATGTGGGTATTGTTTGTTGCCAGCATGGTAGCATTTAATGTCTTTGAGAGGACCATATCAATAGAGGAGAGAGGTGCCGTACATTGAATATGCGGCACCCCTCACATTAATTAAAAAAAAAATAAAAAAAAACAAAAACGGAGGAGAGAGGTGCCCCACATCTCGTGAATTTTTTTTTTTTTGGTTGCTTACCGGTGCCGCAAATTCAATGTGCGGCACCGGTAAGAAAATTTCTACAAAATTGCACACATGCCCCCCCAAAATTTCATATTCAAATACGAAAAAAAATTGAAATTAGTTCCGGTGCCGCACATCAAATGTGCGGCACCGCTTGATGGAGAAAAAAAAAATTGAGCACCAGATAGCGGACAAATTTTAGTTTTAACATTATTCTGATAAATTTGCCGTGCTATGTACGGTATTATTTTTTAAGCGAAAAAGTAATAACTCCAGAAGCAAAATCCCAAATGCATATATATTTGATGTGAAGTACCATTCTCTGCGAAACTCAATCCCTGCAAAGTGTCAAACAGATTACTTTTCCAAGACTCTTGCACAGAAACATAGATATGAATTGTTTATTGTCCAATTGTAGATCAAGTACCACGGGGACTGACATCCTTGAGAGTTAGATTTAGGTTCGTATCAAATACAAGAGCAAATATCTTGTCACAACTGTATTTGATCATCTTTGCCATCGTAGGATGTGAGGCAACATGCAGATTTAGCAGAAGTTCAATCTGACGCTACAACACCATCAAAAACAAAAAAAATCCCAATCATCCGGCCTTTTTTTTTTTTTTTTTTTACAAATTGGCAGAGCAACATTCATGAATAATTGAATATCAACTGCATTCCGCTAAGTAGACACAATTACAGCATAGAAGGTTGGATAACTGGCATAAGTAATTTTGATGGGGTAGAAGAAGTCCCATCTTTTGACAACCACCTCCCGGGTTGGCATTCCATCACCTTCGTCAATCTTGCCTCTGAATAGTCGGCCATAGATAGATCTTCATATGTAGTTTTCTTCAGAAAAATCACTAGTAATTTCGACCATCCTAGCATGGCTGAAATGCTTCACGTTTCCCAAGTCTATCCCTTCAAAAAGGTTCCTACCCAAAACACAAAAAACACAGGTGACAGTTTAAAAAAAAAAAAAAAAGAAATGGTGCTAGTTGTTAATATTCTAAAGGAATACAACTTTAAGAAATTGAAATGAGAATTACAGCTTATTTTCGAACTCGACAAATCGATGGCGAAGTGGCCACTCGAGGGAATGGTCAACCGGGAAGGGGTACTTCAACAGGTTGTACTCTCGGTACCCATAAAAAGAAACGTCCACATCGCTTAGCTTCTCGATAAAACTGTGTAGCTTTTCTTCTTTGCTCTCTAAATAGCTGGCGGCCATGAATCTGCTCTGCTCATCGCTGGTCTTCCCTCTATTCGCAGGTTGGCCAGGAAGCTCGGGTTTTTGGTGCTCCATGCTCTACGCTGGTGAACAAGGAATCCTTTCAATCATAATTAAAAATCTTGAAAAATGTTAAAAAATGGAACTGTTGAGGCTCATCTGCTCTGAAGAGCATTTAAACAAGGGGATGTGGTGTCGACCCAAAGGAAAACCCAGAACCAAAAAACGCTACAAAGGCCCGCTGAGGTTTTGAAAAAGGGATAATTTCATAGACCTCGGCTGAAGTTTTTGACGTTGCAGCCACTTCTCTTGCGGTTTAAAAAATTACACTTATTTCCTTTGGTGTTATAAAAAGACTATAATAATTTTGAGAACTTTACAAATCCTTAGTGAAAAGTGCGTGTAAATGAAAAAGAAAACCTCATTCTGTAAATATTTCTTTATCTAAAAGCTCTAGCCTCATCATACCAAATAAATTATATTCAATTCCTGAAGTTATTTAAATTGATTTATTGCTTAGTCTTATAAATAAGTGAATAAAAGTAGTTTCTTCACAACTTACCAAAGGAAAAAAAAGAAGTTGAAATATTAAAAAATAATACTTTCAAACATGGCCTAAATTTTGTGGTAAACAACTATTTTAAAATTTTTTACTTAACAAGTAATGCTGACATTTGATTTCTTCTGTCATTTAATTTGTTTTGTAAATCAAATAAAGGTAATATAGGATATTCATTAGACTTTTTGTACTTGCATTAGAGAAGGTGTCTGTAATTTTTCAAACCTCAGGAGAGTTTCTGAAATTATCCCTTAGAAAAAAAGACTTGGCTTATACAGTAAATGAATGGAGTTCAAATATAAGATCGTCAAACTTGTCTAAAGTTAGGAAAGGATTGAATTGAATGGTAAGGTAAGAGAGATTGTAATTAGGAGATCTTAGATTCATATAAACCATGGTCAAGAATAGACAATTACAAATGTGACCATCAATGGTGTTGTGTGACACTATGCTTCTGATGTTTTGTTTGAGTTGACTACATAACATTGTGCTTTAATTTGTTTGTCTTTTTTCTTGTCCAATGTGATTCTGGTCTTGTTAGTATTAGTATCAAGACACTTTAATTTCCCACTCCTCCTGCTTCTTGTTTACTCCATTTTGAATATATCGTCATGTTTCTCGACACTGTTGCTCGCGCAAAAGCATAAACAACAAAAGGTTGTGGGGATTATTAGCTGGGAGAGCGATTTTTTTTAAAAAACTAGAATAAATATCTAGCCGATATATAGTGTAATTGATATTTATGAGTCCAAATTTTGCAAATTTGCATATCATGAAATAACTCAATTGTACATAAATAGTAACTATAAACTATATTCTGTTGAAAGCATATTTGACTTGCTGCTTAGATCTTGGAAATTAGAGATTTTGGATTTTGATTCTCATTTCTAGTAAATTCGTTCGAGCTACATGTTAGTAGTGTTTCTCACACTAAATGTGGGTTGTTAAGTAATCAGTCGTATTCTGTATTGATATCAACATTATGGACTACTTGTAGTAAAATCAAATATAAAAAAATAATAAAAGAATGTTTGACTTTGTCACTCTATTTTTCTTGTTTTCTGTGGCTAGAGATTATGATGAGCCTAATGAAAAATATATAATTTGAAGAACCAAATATTCCAATTCGGCATTGGTTATTATATTGAATAGTATATCTTACGAGTTCAAACTGTTCAATATTCTAATCGAAGGTCGTCAACCCTTTTGTTTTTTTTTTTTCAGTGGTATTTGACTTTTTAACCTTGTGGTTCCCCGGCAGAGACTTTGTAATTAGATCAAATTTTGCATTATGGCACCTTCTGTTTGGTATGGTTATATTCATGACGGCATTATTGCTGTGATCGGCTTAACTGAGAAATTCATCTTCACGGGCTTAAGAAGAGAGCAAGAAGCATTGATAGTCAACTTCACTGGGCTGCTAATCTTCCTCTTTGGAATGTCTGTTGGCATTAAATTGCCATTACTGTTGTTCTTCCGAGAAGCTATGAAAGAAGCTATCAAAGATCGACAAGGCAACTTCAGATCATGGTGGTTAGCTCTTCAAAGAGCACACAAGAGAAAGGATGGCAGTGATCACATTGCCTTAACAGTTGATATCCTTTGGCACATTTGGAAAGCTCGGAATGAGAAGGAGTTTCAACAAATTGACCAACATCCGTCGAAGACTGTTCAAAAAGCCAGGAAGAGCTCGGAAGATTTTAGAGCAGCAAGGATGAACAACAATACAGTGAGCAGTGCTAAAGAAAAAGAGAGCTCGAACTCCCAGAGCAGTGAAGCTGCTTTGATAATGTGTGTGGAAGTAGGTGAGCATAAGGAAGGAGAAAATATGGGTATTAGAGTGTCAATCATGAACTCAGAACAGAAACTCCATTCAGTGTGGCTAATGAAGGAAAATAGCACAGGGTCAAATGTCATGGATTATGCTATAGCTGTTCGACTGGCCCTGTGTAAAGCACCGGGAGCTGTTTAGGAAGAAGTGAAAGTGAAGACCTCCTGTAGCCTGCTGATCCAGCAAATGAAGATTCCAAGATTAAATGATATCAGTATTTTTGCCATTGTGGAAGACATTAAAGAGCTTAGCTCTATGTTTAAGAAGTGTTTTTTTGAAGTTTCAACAGTGGTTTTAGAAGGAGTTTGTAAATCTTTTTGTAATCAAGCTTTAAGCTTAACTTCTGATGAGGAGTTGTTAATCCTCTGTGCTTAGTTGCACATTTGTATAGATCATCTTGAGCCCTTGCTCATATATTGTAAAGTCTTATTTGAGTAATAAAAGTATTATCGTTTCCGAAAAAAAAAAAAAATGAAAGATGTGGTCATTGAAATGTTAAAGCATTTCTTCTGGCTTGCCAGCTAGAACAGATTACCAACATAAAAATTGTTGAACCTCAGGGAAAATTGTTCAGGAGTGCTCCTTTATTGCTGCAAGTCTCAAGAGGATGTGAATCATGTCCTTAGAACTTGTCTCCAAGTTAGGAGGTACTGGAGTAAGTTGAATCTGCCTGTCGAAGTTAGCAATGACCTTCCCCTAAGCTGTGAAGAGTGGTTCCGAAAAGCTTGTCTTACAAAATTCCTCCCACTTCGGTAATGTTCCCAGGGGCACCATTTTTTCCTTTTGGCTGCTGGTCCTTATGGAACTTTAGAAATAAGTGTGAAGCTGGGAAAGATTACTAATTTTTCAAGGGTCATGGATTACAGGTTTCAGTACAAAACTGGGAAGAACTTCCAATCTTCTAGCTGAGCTACTGGGCTTAAGACATTAACTCAGAATAGCAATTGATCAGAGTTTTCATGATTATGTAACAGAAGTTGATGCTAGTATATTCATTGATCTTATTTATCAAGGTGATATCTGAACTCATGAATATGCTCCAGGTACCCACTGGCATTGTTGCAGCAAGCATCAATCACGAACATCTTCCCAGAAGCCAAGCGAATGGCAGATTGTTTAGCTAATGCAGGATGCGTTCATCATGGAGATCTTTTTATATATGATGTAATGCCTCAGCTAGTTTCTAGCATGCTGAATGAAGACCTTTTGGGGGTCATGTATTCAACAATATCCTGCATTTACAGTTATTAACATCTACATCTGTGCCTATTAATTCATGATGCTGGTATTTTGTCATTGGTTCAACTACAGCTTTAAAGTGTAAGGTGCGCCTTGTTGGTTCCTTTTAGAAAAAAGGGACAAAAACAGAACATCCTGTCCAAAATTGTAGCGATCTTTGTTTGCACTGGAGTTAAATTCATCCCCAATAAAGATGGCACAACCAGATTGAATCTAATAGTATGCAAACTCAAGCCTTATACAACATTTCATATATAACTGCACCATGAAAGTTCTCGCATCAACACTAACAACAGAAATGCAAATTGATAATGGTGAGAGCATAATATGAACTTACTTGATGACAGCACGATACAAGAAAATTCAGTGCCACTCTCAACTCTCAAGTCTCAAATATTTACGTACATAGAATTATTAGGACATGGAACTAAACTCTACCCTAACCCACTGTTTCAAACTGAGACAATTTATCTAATTCCACGAGAATTTCATCCATATTCGGCCGCATCTCAGGGTCTTCTTGCACGCATTTCATCGCCAAGTCAAAGGTCATCATCTGAGGTCTATAAAGGGTTACATTAAAAGGTGAAAATCTGTCACCTTTTGCAGAGGCCAGCTTTGCCCATTCGACGAAATCCTCAGGTGTTTCCTCTGTTACACTTTTTACACATCTTGTTAATGTCAACTCCAGAAGCAAAAGCCCAAAAGCATATACGTCTGACGTGAAAAACCATTCTCTGCGAAAATCTACAAACGCTGCAAAGTGTTCAACAGATTAGCTTTTGGAGACTGCCAACATACCTCTACACTTGAAAAAAGCAGAACTAGAGATGGAAAAACATACAAAATTCCAGATGCAACACATCTCTTCTTCAATATCTTTATAAAAGGAAATACAATACAATTGTAAAATTTGCAAGTGCAGAATCTTACGTGTCACAGATTCTGGGGAATAATAATTGTATATTCCTCCCAGAATTTCTTTAACTACTGGAAAATTATCAGGTGCAAGATTTGCGGAACGATCGAACTCAAACAATTGTATGTTATAATCCAGCTGAGAAAACAAACAGTTGAAATTCTTATACTGACTATTATGACTACAATCGCCATCAGTTAGATAGGGACACGCTAGTATAAACAGCAGTAACAGGCAAAAGAATTTCCAACCTCATCAATGCTTATGCTGGGAGAAGTAAACTGGCACAAAACAATTTGTTTCCCATGAAAGAACTTTAAGGTGTCCGCAACTTGCCTTGCCACTCTCACCCGTGGTCTCCAACTGAAGTCAGCTAATGGAAACAGGAAGAAGCAAAGAATAAACAAACAGTCACATGCAGAAACATATGTATGAACGTATTCGTTTCCAAAGTGTAGATTGAGTACCACGAGGAATGAGATCGTGGAGAGTTAGATTTAGGTTCAGATCAAAAACAACAGCAAATATCTTGTCACAGCAGTATCCGATCAGCTTCGCCATCTTAGGATGTGAGGCAACATGCGGATTTAGCAGAAATTCAATCTGACGCTACGGCAACAGAAAAAGAGGAAAAAAAATCCCAATCATCCGCAATTTTACACATATAAAACCAAGTTCCATTGATAGCAATTGCATTCCAACAAATAGACACATCGTATAATCTCACTTACAGTAAAATAAATTATATAACTGTTATGAGTAGCCACCGCAGGAAATGAGAAGTCCCATCTTTTGACAATCACCTCCCGGGGTGACATTCCTGAACCTTGGTCAATCTTGCCTCTGAAAAGCCGGCCAAAGATAGATCTTCGTACGTAGTTCTCTTCAGAAAAATCACCAGTAATTTCGACCATCCTCTCATGGCTGAAATGCTTCACGTTTCCCAAGTCTATCCCATCAATAGGGTTGCTAAACCCAAAACACAGAACCCCAAAATGGTGCCAATTATTATTAATATACTACTAAAAGAATATATATAATTTAGAGAAATAACAATGAGAATTACCTCATCTTGTCGCACTTAGCAATTAGCTCAATAAAGGGTGACACGACCTCCAAGCAAGGGCAAGGGACCTTCAAATAGTTGTCCCTCTGGAACATATAATAGAAAGTGTCCACGTTCCTCAGCTTCTCGATGAAATTGCGTATCTTTTCTTCTTCGCTTTCTAAATCACCGGCGGCCATGGATCTGCTCCGCTCGCTGCTGGTCTTGCCTCTCTTCGCAGGTTGGTCAGGAATCACGGGTTTTTGGTGCTCCATGCTTTATCCTGGTGAAAAAGAAAAGCCTTTCAATCACAGTGAAATTTTTTTCAATGATAGTCATGATATGCATGGGCACAATGTCATTAAAAAAAAAAAAAAGGTTACAGATTACTCAATAGCAATAGTGAACCAACTCATTTCATTCCCTTCCATTTTATTTTTTGGATTAACTTTTTATACACGGACGATGTAGTAATTTTTTAACATTAATAACTTTGAATGCATGCCACATGTAAATTATTTAAATTTTAAATTTAAATTTGTATTATATATCATAATCCAAATTTATTGTATAAAAAAATTATAGACTGACAGTGTATGAAAATGTCATCCTTTATTATTAGGGTAAAATGGTCACTTCAACTCTTTTACACCATACTCTCATTTATTAATACCGATTCTAATTCATTTACACCTAGGGACAGACTTGTTTCAAATAAAACTGTTGAGGCCCATATGATCTAAGAAGCATCTACACAAAGAGGAGTGATGTTTAACTTCGGCTCAACCAGGGTTCTAAAAATGCTGCAAAGGCTTTCTAAGGTTTGTAAAAAAAGAACCTGGATCACATAACAAACAAATCAAGTTTTAATATAAGATCATTAAACTCACCTCAGAGAGAAGGATTGGATTGGGTGATAAGGTGAAAATGATTGTAAATAGGAGGTCGTAGTTCAAGATCTCCCACTTCTCAAAAAAAAAAAAAAAAAAAAACTCATCTAAAGTAAAAAAAAAAAAATCTGTAGACCTTCTATTTTCCTCAAAAAAGCAATTGCACTTAAAATTAGTGTTGTCACTTTTTTAAAACAAAGCCAATACAATTAAAAATATTCTAAATCATGTATTGCTTTAAAAAGCAAAATTGAACCATCTCCAAACTTGAATTTGAGTCCGAGTTTGAATAATTCACTTTAGTGAACCAAATTCTGAATAATTATTTGATGGATGAATTTAAGAAATATAATTTTCATATCAATAATAAAACAAATCAATGAAAGTGAAATAAAAAATAGGTTCAAATGCATAGTTTGAGTTGTCATTGCCAATGGCCTAATGCAAACGGCATTAGAATTGTTTCTTCTTGAAGTAAATGACCTTTGGGCTAATGCCGCAATTGACCCAAAAAAAGGGTTAAAAATCTTATTGTGTAAAAATGATACATTTAGTAGTTGGAGAGATAAAAATACATAAATATTGGGGAGGGTTGGATAATAAGGTGTGAGAGCTTGTAAATAGGAAATTATGAATTCAACAACCCCCACTTAAAGAAAAGAAAAAAAAAAAAAAAACCCTCCAAGATGAAAGGAGTTGCAGGTTTCGGGCCCAATAATTTATTTCTTAGGAATTTAACCACATCTTCTCAGTAAATTATACGCATTATTTACTTTCACCTTCTCCCTTTTCGTCTTGAACCCAACTAAAATGTATTTCCGCTCTTTTCAAGACCCCCAAGTCAGAACACAGCTCATAATTAGAATAAATGCAACAGCAGCAGCCATCTCCGGCACCACCGCAGACGGCGGTGATTCCCACCGGAGCACAGTCCAGTGATCAACAAGCTGCTGAGGCGCCTCCGAAGCAGGTCGCGCTAGCCATGGACCGGCTAGCTCAAGCTGGTCGCCTCATTGCTGACATCAGAATCGGCGCCGATCGCCTCCTCGAAGCCCTATTCGTCGCTGCCTCCGAGCCGCATCAGCAATCCTCCAAACCTTTGCAGCTAATCGTTAAAGAAGAAGCTTCCATGCGCCAATACCTCGAAGACCTCCGCAACATCGGTATATAGATATTGTGCAAATCTCTGCGTGTGTGTTTAGTGTGTGAATTTGTTTTAAATAATTCCTGTTTTATTTTTTTTTATTCACGCACTTTGAATTCTAGAAAATGTTATAGTCTGAAGATTTGAATGCTAGTGTTGGTTTATGCGTTTTCTTTGAAATTATTATTATAAAGACTAGGATTTTGAAGTTCGAAGTGTATTTGAAGTTCACGTAATAGATAAAGTTTGAAGTTTGTACTTGTCGGAAAAAGTTTGAAGATTTTGCGCTTGTGCTAGTCTATTTTAGATTTAATTGAGGTGCTTGGTTTGTTTATGTTCGAAATATGGTACATTGTTACGTGGTGAAGGCAAGGGGAGGGGCGGAGACAGGTGCAAGCTATTTACTTGCCTTTGAACTTTTATCGCCTAGAAAACAGTTTATTAAGAGAAGCGGCAGGGAGATATGTGGTTGAAATAAGAAAAGAAAGACAGTTTTGAATTGTTCAGATTGTGTATGTCGATATTTGTCATGTCCATTACAGAGGAGATTGATGAAGCGTCATTTGAGTAGAGACGAATAAAGATACTACCAACGAGAACAGAAAGGAGAGTAAGGTCCATCTATGTGCGCAAGGAAAAGGGAAAAGGGACTAATTAAGCTAGCTTAAAAATGAAAGGGAAATAGGAAGATGGTGGCAAAGTCACTAAATTATGTCCATAGAAGAGGCAGTAAATAATATAAATGGAACATATTCGTAAATGAGCTTGCTAGTTGATGTTAGTGTTATCTATCTTATCCTTTTTTCATCTTTAGCTCTAGATGTCAGGTACTATTAAACATTTTCCATTTTTCAGGTAAGCAGTTAGAGGATTCTGGGGTTCTCAATGACTCTCTTCGCTCCAGAAGCAATTCATGGGGTCTGCATATGCCTCTGGTTTGTCCAGATGGTGCTGTTGTTGCATATGCATGGAAACGTCAACTTGCTGGTCAGGCTGGTGCATCTGCTGTAGACAGAACTAGGTAAATATTATTTCATTAACATGGCCCAGTCATTTGGTGTTTTGTTTATTAATGTCTTATTAGTATTCTTTGTGGATGCAATATATTGCTAGAGGATAAGGGCCTTTAGCTAGATTTGATCTCATCAAGTCCTGTATTGATTTTTTTCGAAAGTCAACCTCTTTGTCAGACTGTAAAATAGCGCAATTTGCCGACCTTCATAAAAAGGATGAATTTGCATACTTTCTCCTAAATGGAAGTCCTGAACAATGAATAGAGAGGTTACAAGTCTCTGAGAATTCTAGATATTCAGCTTTTGAGTTGCATACTGTTATCTCCACAGGAAAAGGGCAAACAGATATAAAAAATGACTTATATGTAGCTTTGTAGTTCACATGTAGTTAACCTCTATTACCCTTTGCTGCATGCATACTGATGTGTATGCTGGGCTTAAGAATGGAGCTTGATTACATAGCCCATACCAGTTTGGGGCTTCCCTTCATGTGCTTTAGAGCCTTAATTTGCTGGTTATTCATTTTTGTTCTTGATTACATAGCCCATACCAGTTTGGGGCTTCCCTTCATGTGCTTTAGAGCCTTAATTTGCTGGTTATTCATTTTTGTTTTTTTACATTAGCAGGCGATTGTGTTGTTAAGCCAAATTATACGAGTTTCATTGATGATCTGACACAAATAATTGGTTCTGTGTTCTTATTGCTATTTCTGAATTCTCCAATCCTCCGTTTTTGGAGAAATTCTTACTGTAGGTCAAGGAAGTAAGAGGACTGAAATTGAGCACATTACAATTCACTCGCTGCTCACCTGTAGCAGCCATGTGGCATTTAAGTCATAGGTTGTGGGTTTATTCCTAAGGTTGTTAAGTACTAGGTGATACAACAGTAAATAGCATCAATTGGTGTGCTGGCATGTAAATATGTATCCTACGGAGTGACTTTGTTAGCATATAACCAACCTGAGCTCAATTTGTTCTTCGATTTTCTCTTGGATGGTATATCTTTTGCCTTCTTTGTTAGTTGTTGAGTGCTGTTCTCTCTCTTCTAAATTATATAGGTTTGGAATGTCTGCAGGTTGGCTCTCAAGGCTTTCACTGATCAGAAAAGAAGATTTTTTCCTCACCTTGATGATGCTGCTAGTGTGGAATCTGCTAAAAAGAAACGTTGTGCTCCGTAGTGTCAGAAAAGCTAAGTGAACTGAGAACACTATCAGATATTCTTGCCCTTGTGGAAAAAGAGATTCCAAATGTCAAGACTTCTACATACCAGCGTTTGGAATGGTTGAAAAGAGCTCCCTTGCTTCCTTCTTCTGAAAGCTCAATCGAGTCTTCAAAGGATCATGGATTTCATAGTAAATTTAGACAAGGATCAGTAAGCAATGTCACTACTGACAAGGTTTCTGTAATTGAATTGCTGTTTCCATCTATTTTTAGAGCTATAATATCATTGCATCCATCCGGTTCCACTGATCCTGATGCCGTGGCTTTCTTCTCACCAGATGAGGTGATCTTAGTTTTTCAGATGCACAAAATGTCTTGATCTTGTCATTGCTGTGGTATTCTAGTTTGATTCATGTGTTTACTGTTCCTTGCATAAGGTGTAGTTGCCATGAGTGGTTGAATAACTATCAATGGGCTTCATGAGCAAATTGAATGTCTACCTGTAGAGCACCTACGTTAATGAATTCTTAGGCATATTCTACTATTGAGATTAACATGGATATTTTGATTTCTGTGAAATTAGGTGTGATTGTTTAAATTAGAGCAAAAGCAGCACGCACACACACACACACTAGAGAGAGAGGGGGGGGGGATGGAGGGAGGGAGGGAGGGAGGGAGGGAGGGAGCAATGCAGTCTGAATGACAAGTTGGTAGGATGATTGATGGTAAGTTATAATTGTGTTCGGGCTTACAATTTCTTTGCTTAGGAGTTAATGTATTCTTTTTTTAGAAAAAGAACTGGTAAAGTTCATTTCAAACAACCTAAAAGCTTTATTAGCATCTTTTTGTAATCTAAAGGGAATTTATTTGGAATACACATGGTAGATAAGATGGCAAATGTTGTGAACTAGGAAAGGACTTTTTATCCTACCATTGGCTAATGGGGTGATATGCAAATGTGATGTTTCTAAAGGATTTTTTTTTTACCTTCCTGTTTTTGCTATAGCGTCCATTTGTTCTTTTCATGAACTTGTTTTTAAAATCTGCATTAATATTGGCTAGAAAAATATGCAATTGATTAGGTGTATGGCATTTGCAACATGGTGTAATTTTCTCTATTGTGTTCTTTACGGTATATACATTTTAATGTTCATAAACTGTCTAGGATTTTAGCATCTGTTACTGCAGCCTACTCAATCTGGTGATGTTCTCTCAATGAATGCTGAATATGGTTTCATACATGCAAGCTAATAAATTACTTTTCAACCACTCAAAAGTTAATATGATCTAGATTTCTTGGAATTGATCATGTCTCCATATGACATATTGTTTTTCAAAACAAGGAAGACTTTGCATAGAAAAACAGAATCTTTTGGTGAAAATAGGAATGGAGAGATTTTGAAAGAAATGCTGTTTTAATAATTAACTGAATCGTGTACAGGGAGCACAATTTTGCAATATTTGAATTTCGACCATTCTTTTTAACTATAGGTCTATGTGTTAGCATTGTGCTGGACTCAACTGGCTCACTTGGCATTGGCACTTTTAAACTTTAAACTGATTTGATTTAGTGTAAATTGAGCATTGTGATTTTAATTCTAATCGAGCTCAACTAGTCATTCTGAGCTTGACTAAACTTATTCCCTTGTGTTGTCTCAATTCCATCATTTGATGGATTACTTTACTTAGCATGATAGGCTCCAGTTAACTCCTATCTGAAACAGTAATGCAAAATATGGTATAATAGAATTTGTTAGTAGGAGAAGCCTAGTAGACCTGCAAAATCTTTGTTCTAAAATTGAGTTGCTTATTATGCTGCTTTAAAATAGATAAAAGGTGTTGTTAGTTCTCTCTCTCTCTCACTTCCTGTTAGCTTTGAGTTCTCAAAATATCCTCTCTTTTTTTCCTTTTTGTTCTCTGTTTATCTTTCTTTTTTGTTGGTTGTAAAACGTGTTGTATATTCTTGTATTTTGTTTCTTCTGAACACTGATTCTTAATTTTAGAGTAATGATAACTATAAGTTGCTTTTGACGAATTATGCTTTTATGCTTTCAAAGGGTGGCAGCCACATACATGCGAGGGGGTCTTCAACTCATCATGTATTTCAGCATATTACGGTATGGCTTTGGCTACCATTTGCATGTGCCCATGCATTCTTAGTGGCACTGTTTTTCTGGTGTTGTCAATGGAATTTGACATTAATTTTTCTTTGGTGGTGTGCACTAATATATTCCTGCAACAGGAACATGCTTCCCTGGCTTTGCAATATTTTGTTGGTATCAATTCAGAAACAGCCTTATACACTCTATTGGTAATTATAAATTCTCTAAAGATTTGACAGTTGTTAATAGACACTTTCATTTTGCGTAGCTGCAATGAAACCATTAGTCAAAATTTTGATATATTTGTTATGTTCTTGAAGCATTGGGTCTGCAGCTATCGGAGTATCCTTACAAAAGTTTGCAGGTGAAGTTTCTCTTATTGTTTTGGTCATTATGCTGCTATTGCCTCTAGATATTAAATCCTGAATGGTTTTTCTGCAGCAAGTGTGGCCGACTGCTAACTATGGACAAACAATCGGGGTTGTTATTGCCTCCAGTTATTCGGCCCTATCGAAATTATTCTGCTGGTAAAGTTTCATCCAAGAGTTCCTCAAGTGAGGATCAAAGTGCCAATCTCATAGAGGCTTTTCATGTTGCCTGCTATTCAGAAGCAGCATAAGCTAGTTTATACATTTGAACCACTGTAAATCATAGGCTTGTCTCTAGTGCATGTACACAGAATGAAGTAATAGGTGCTCCGGAATCTTGTTTTGGTTAGCTCATAGCTGTCAGATAGGTGTATCATCTAAAGAAACTAGGAAAAGCTCATTAAATGTTGTAATCTAGGTTGTAGTTCAGTTTCACTTCGGTACATGATGAAAATAGAGGTCTTTTATAATCGAAATTGTCCCTCATGGTTTTACTTCTTTTGAGAATTTGCCATAGGCAATCAAAATTTTTAATTTGTATTGAAGATGATATTGGTGAGGCACCCATTAGATATCTTGACATTTCATCTTGCTGTATTATCTTACTAGTTAAACGTCTATGTTTTAGTTTATCATGAATATGGTTGAAATTCTACCGTCCTTGTTAAGAAACTGAACAAAAAATTTTGTGCAATTTATATCCTGAACATAATGGACAAATGTTCAATCTAATGTATGTAATGTACTCCAAATTAAAAGTTGTCAGTCTGCTGCAAAAAAGAAACAAGTGGTAAGAGTCATTACAGGGTGTGCAATTTGTCTTTTTCATACTGGCTTCTTCTATCCTTGTACTAATTGCAAAGATCTGTCTAGCTTTACCATGTGACTTGCTATACTATGTTGCAATATGAGATGGCCAACCTTATGTAATTAGCGAATCAACTCTGGTACTACACAAAGGGTTTATCCAGGCCTATGTAATTTCATGATAATCTTAGGAGGTAATTGAAGTTAATTTCAGCACATTCAAGATGAAATTATTCTAATTTTTGTTTTTCTTGGTGAGCTACAGTTAACAAAAGTTAATTTTTGCACCTGTTTTTAGGGTTAAAAAAATCCAAACAATAAAATCTTTACAAAGGGAGCTGTAACAACATTATGGACTTAACATTTTTACAAATTACCAATAAATTTCAATGGCAAATTGAAGTTTGGTGTAGCAAGACTAGTAACTCCTACTTTTCCACCAAAAAAAAGGAAAAGGAAAAGAAAAAAGAAATCCTACCGTTCCAGCAAGGTTCTTTTCTCTCCTCTCTCAATTTATTCACATTCTTTCCCTAAAATTAAAGTATATCCACCTTTGAGTTCTAGACACTCATTCACTGATTTGAAAACTTTTCCACTAAAGTTACAATAGGATTTTTCTATGCTATCCTCAATTTTAGCTAAAAAGGATAAGAGAGGAGGGAAAAGAATAACTGATTAATTTGTTTGCTACAGATCAGTCCAGAATAAGAATTTGGTCTTTTTAAAGAGAACTATGATGCTCTTTGAAAAGGTCATCATGATGTATTTATACTGCTACCGTGGCTAATCCTTGTATTAGAATTTGCTACACTAACACCCAAACCTTCTTGATCAATCTACTTTATCTCCAATGCTTCTCCTTGTCCTGAAGCAAAGGTTAACATCAACAAAGAGGCCAAGAAATATATGAACTTTGAATTGCAAAAGTTACAGAGCCCACCTGATTCAATCCTCAGCTGTTACTTCTTTCTTTCTATCTTCACTAATACGTGTTCTTTTGAGATCAATACAATCTTGACATGCAAAGGTTAACACCCTGTAAAATATGGTCTACAGTGTACTTTTTGCTAAAAGTGATTATAATTAATATTTTATATAGACAGTGGTACCAGTAGGGTTTTGGAAGGATGTCCTTTAATGCAATAACTATTTTATATAGTTTCATTCTCCCACGTCTTCGACCAGTCTCGGTTTATTTCTGATTTTCAGCAGCACAAGTGCTCAAATATGTTTGAACTGAGGATAGATAAATAGAAATTAGGAACACTAATGGCCAAAATATTGAATTTGTAATACGAAAACTCTATTACTGATATCCTGAGGTGTTACTTGACACTAAGATAATAATTCTGGTAAAATTAAGTATGGCATTCCCAAAAAAGTTTGTTATATATGGTACATACTTTTAGATTATTTTGTGCTTACATATAGCAAGAAAACAAGTGTCTTTGCCCACCCTTTCCCCACCAAACCTAAAGCCAAAAAGAGCAAAAAGAATGACGCGCTGAAGGACCAGGTGTTAATGTCTGGAAAGCAACAAGAGTGATTTAGCACTGCAGGTAACTTCTCTGACAATTTTTAGGAGTTAGTTTATGTGACAGTTAAGATTGTATTTCATTTCATATTACCTTTGTTGCTTAGCAATTTACATCTTCTAGGGTTATTTTGTATATTTCTAATTTTCTACCTACCAACTACATCAAGACGAGTCACATGGCTAGATCTAAAAAGTATCTCCAATTTTTCTATGAATGTAAGTCTGCACTTGGAGCCCAAGCACCTTTTTGATATGCCTTACCAAGGTATCAAGTCTCCTCACATAAATTCCAAGCTTAACAGTTTAAGCAAACCCCGAAACCAACAGCATTATCGTCCTTCTTCCGCTCCACCCTATATATACGAGCCTTAAATACGTAGATAGTATTCAAATTCAAGAACCAAGTTAGATTTAATTGTTTCACAAAAGGAACACTTCCCTCTAACCTAGTAGGCTAGTACCAGTTTCTACCAAGATTTAGACACCATGGACGGGTACTTGTATAGGCAATCAGCCTCGCGTGTGACAATTCTAGCACATTTGTTTGGCATAATAGCCATAGTTCTTTTGCTTGTTTGGCTGCTTCATTTTCGTGAGGGAATGAATCTTGATTCTGACAATCCATTCCGCATTTTCAATGTAAACGAGGAACAGCTCTTTTAGTCAGTTTAGTCTTTACAATCGAACTTTTGATTCACCTTAGTTTCTGTATTTGTTACTTTTGGGCAGGTTCATCCATTTCTGATGTTTTTCGGCTTCATATTTCTAGCTGGTGAAGGTATAACATGATTCTATATTGATCTCTGTATGCAATTTCTCAATAGCTCAACGAATACTAATTGTTGATCTGTTTTTATCATAAACTACGTTGGAGTTTAAGTTAATTATTTACATACAATATTTATTAAATCTTATGAAGTTTTCATAAGTAATCTATTAGACAGATGCTTGGGCAGACTGCAGCTATGGATTTACTACGAAATCATATGGCATAGTGAATAATTATGTAGCATGATACATTATCCATCACATAAGTTTCTTCCATCAAGATACATATTGAATATGATATAGTTAAGACCTGGTTTACCCTAGTTGTCTATTACAACGTAACAAGTTATATGGTGGTTCTTGATAACAGCAATGATGGCTTACAAGACAGTACCAGCAGACAGGAATGTGCAGAAGTTTGTTCACATGTTCCTTCACTTGGCAGCAATCACTTTGGGGATTGTTGGATTACATGCTGTGTTCAAATTCCATGACAGGGCCAACATAAGGAATTTGTACAGCTTACATTCCTGGATAGGCATTGGCACCTTCTCCCTCTATATTTTACAGGTAATTATTAGTGTAAAACTCGAGTAATTCCAACCTCCTATGTTTAGTCACTTCTTAAATTACACCGTGACATCTATTTCCTAAACAAGACAGTATTACTTGTATAAAATACAATAGCCCCGTAATATAAGTGGACTAAATGTAACACTAGAGGAAAAAAAATTTCGTGAAATGCATGCACGAAATGGTAGTCAAATAGTTTTAGAAGTTTCTTTTCGTCTTTAGGTTCTCGTACTTTTAGAAATTGGAGAATAATATGAGTAAGAATGTCATTATAAAGTATTTGTTGTATAGTTAAAGATTCAACTTTATGCAATTAATATAGTTGTTATACTACTTGGTATACAAGCAAAGCATATTATGTACTCACGAGCATAAAGTTGATAAAGATCAGAACTTTGTTAAATACCAATTTTTTTTTTTTTTCTAAAGAAGGCCACAATGTGGCTCAAGCATAGCCGCAAACCTCTTGTGATCTCAATTACCTCCTTGAAACCAATTGCAATAAATTCACATTACGTATTCTAGTCTAGATATTAGTGAGTCTAGTATGTTAACTAGAGAAGATGTAAAAATATCCAGAATATACACACTAACAAATAAGGGAATGCCAATTAATAACTACTCTCGAATATGTATTCACATCAGCATAGTGTAATTACACATTTCAGACTTATTTTGGGTTTGATTTGCAGTGGTTGTTTGGGTTCATCACGTTCATGTTTCCACGATCTTCGATGGACAGGAGGGAGAGGGCACTCCCATGGCACATTTCTGGGGGTAGAGCACTCTTGTACATGGCAATCTGTGCAGCAGAGACTGGCTTGATGGAGAAAGTAACATTTTTGGAACTACAACATAGCAGAGAAACTCGATTGGTTAACTTTCTTGGACTGGCAATTCTTCTATTTGGAATTACGGTTGACCTTTCTGTTGCCCTTGCACGTTATGTGTAAGGATGGGTTGTTCAAGAGGACACAATCAGCACAATTTCTTCACAACAAATCCTGTTTTGCAAAATAGTATGATACCTTTACTAAAACCTTGATTTATTGGTGGAGTGAATTTTTCCTTCATGTACTGTAAATTATTGTGAAGTTAAGATACTCAAGGAAGTGAGTTTGGTGAGAGGGTTTGAGTTTATTTATTTATTCATGTACGCGAAAAATCGCTTTTTGGATGATAGAGCTTTGGCGTATATGCCTATTTGAAAAGAAGCAAATTAAGATGTTTACAGGGAAGGAGGGGGGATTTTTTGTTTTTGTTGGGGGGTGCGCGGAAGTGGGGGAGGTTGTGTGATGTTTGGTTTTCTTTGTTTGTAGCCAGCATGGCTCAAGTGTCCGAGTAATTGTCATTGAATGAATACATATATAAGTCCCTGTAGCATCAAGACAATAGATATTGACAAGGGTGTAAATGAAACCAGTCAAGTCCAACATCTGTATTCAAAATTATTTGATGATTATTTGAACGAGTGTGAAACTTTGGTCAAACATGATGTATTCATTTGTCGAACCGAATTTGTCAAGTTTTATTTTATTTTTTTATCAAACTTGAAACTTATTGAATATCTATCTATCTATCTATCTATCTATCTATCATATATGTATTGCAGGGGGTTTTCTGTTAGAGGCCTCCAGCACTCAGGAAAATCCCAATCCAATTTTGTAGGAATTTATATTTAATTTAATTCATTAAATATCTCATGAGTCATGAAAAAAACTGTTAGTAACTCCTTCTCAGCACTATCTCCACTCCTTCCTACTCACATGTAACTACCTCATCAGCATTATCTCCACTCTTACTCACATGCAACTAACTGTCATTTATCATATATGTATTGCAAATCAAATTTTTAGAATGGTTAAATTATAAAGTTTCTAACTTTCTATTCTTTTGTTTATAGAGTTTTGTATTTTTTTAATTATCAAATATCCATTCATATTTTTTGAATTTGAAATGTAAGAAGTGGCACCAAAAATGTAGGAATTTGGATAAAGTTTATTCATAGGAAGGTAAATTAAAATAAAACATCATATCTCCTATTAAACGTTAAAAGAGCAAATAATAATATTTTACCATTTAACGCAATAATCCTAACTGAAAGTATAAATTATATTTAAAAAAATAATATTCAATGGTCATGGATTTAAAAAAATCAATAGTTGTACTAATCTTAAACGTTAAACTACGAAATCACTAAATTAATAACAAAGTCCTACTGGCACTTGAAAATGAAAATTATTATTTAAAATCTTTATTTTTGATAAATAATAATAATAATAATAACAACAACAACAACAACAACAACAACAACAACATTAGTCCTACCAAAAATTTTTAAAAAAATAACAATATAGTTTAAGAGGAAGATATAATGCATTTATCCGTAAACTATATCTACTCAATTTATATATATCTAATCCAAATTTTACTCTAATGGGATTTAAATAAGCGTGTAAAACCCAACCACTAAGAATAGTCTTAGGCATTATTGATTATTTTGTATATTTTTGTTATTTTCTTCAATGTAAATATGTAACACTACTATGTCATTTTTAGAAAAATGACTAAATCTTTTTTTTTTTGTAATTGTTGAACGTATTATAAGATATTGTCAGTTTTTCATTTGCATTTCCATATGCCAATTATTACAACTATTGTGATTAATTCTTGGTTTTATATAGTTTCATATTGATAAGTGTTTATTTTACATGCTTTTAGTATGTTTGAATACTTAGTTTTTGTGTGTTTTTGATATTTTTATGGCCAATTAACTTGGGTTTCTAGTGAAATTCTACATTTTATGGTTTAAATGAGAAAAGTGTATTTTTGTGGATTAATATGGTGAAATCTTCATATTTTTGTAGGATTAAATGCTCAATTATCAAATGCGGAAAATGAGGAAATAATTTGCCAAGAAGTCTTGACGAAAAGTTCGGATTTCACAATTTTGGAGCAGATTCGCGAGCCAATACGCGATGCAACCAATGAAGAAAAAGACTAGCTCTCGAATCCCTCTCGGTGGAAGCAGGGGACCGGATCCGTGATGGGATCCGCGAGACTACCTCGGATCCGGATCCCTGACAATGACTGCTGCAAGTTGCAGCCGAAATCCAGTTTTTTCAGGTCACTTCCAGCTCAATTTTCAGACGAATTTCAATGAAAGCTGCGTGAAAAATCTGGTGAAGTTGAAGAAACAACTCATAGTAAATTCAAAACACAATTTGCTTCAACTTTACAACTCATTTGAGATTGAAATTCAATGGATTCAATGCATGAAGACACACTTTGAAGAATTCAAGAAGATGAAGATTCATGAAGACATTTTTCTTGACTTTTGAAGGCCAAATTTGTCATGTGTTCACATGATAGAATTTTGGAGGTTTATGAATTCAATCATCTATAAATATGGCCTCTTGTAGACAATTGAAAAAAGGAGAATTAGAATTAGAGAGAGAGGAGAAGGCTAGATTCACTACAAAATGTAGTCTTCATTAGTTCCTTAGTTTAGTATAGTTAGTAGTATAGTAATTATGTTTAGCTAAGTTTATGCCTTGAGTTATGGATGAACTTTCTATGTCTTGTTGGTGATGTTTACATGGTTATTTGATGCTATTATTTTGAGCAAGTATTTAGTACTTTGGCTTTTCTAATCATGATTAACCGGCCATTAATTGTGATCATTTAAAGGTGTTAAAGACACTAGTTCATGAAGTTCTAAACCTAAGAAGTCACTCACAAGTGTAGGGTGGCGCCTTTGTGGCTTTAGTGATTCATTTCATGTAATTTCATTGAGCAAATGAGCTTGTAATTAATTCCATAACCACGCTAGTAGGTATGGTTTAACTATGAGTATAGCTGATTCATTACGAAAGTATGTTTCACGTGCATTAGGAGATTACGCCATGATTAGCCAAATTAATATCATTAATGCAACCGGTAGCTTCATTTGCAAGAGTAGTAAGGAATTCCATAGCTTGAGGAGTTTTTAATTGTTATATTCTATCTATTTTATTTCCATGTTTGTAGTTTAGATTTAATTTATATGCATCTGACAGTCTAAATAATAGAGGAGTTTGAAAATCATCGGTACTTGACATTCTTCCCTGTGGGATCGACACCTATACTACCCTATGCTCGATAAACGATCTGTATATTTGTAGAAAACGGGGTGTTTAGGTTTTATATTAAAATTTGGTGTAGTGCAAAAATCTCGTCAAGTTTTTGGCGCCGTTGCCGGGGAAGAGATTTGTTCAATATCGGTGCTAAGAACAATTCTATTACTTTAGACATTTTTATATTTATGTTTTTAGTTTGTGTTTTATTAACTATTCTTCTTCACTAATCTTGCTTTTAAGCATTTTTAGGTTTTAAAGGAGGATAGCAAGAAAGTGGATCAAGGCTTGAGAGAAGGAAGTTTGGCAATGGACCCCTACAATTTTCAAGGCTATAATTATAGAGGTAATCAAAGGATGTTCGAAGGTATGTCATTTGAAGATTGCACAAGGAGTATTAATGCTAAACTTGATTATGTTACATTAAATGTGCAAATGGATACCATTACGAATTTGCTTGAACAAAAAAGGAATGCTAATGCTTTTAATTCTAATTATGTGATTTGTGACTTGTGTGGAAATAATCATGCTACACATACATGTATGCAAGCACAACATGTGGATTATTATGATGAATTTGAGCATCACAATTCTTGTTTTGATCAATATGGTACTAATTGTGATAATTCTTACACTTATGGTTGGAATAATCCATGCGTTTATGATGATTCTTCATGTTTTTATGATTACTAACCTAATGGTGTTCAAATTGACTCAAAGTCATCTTGGGAAATAGCTATAGAAAAGTTAGTTAATCCACCTTTATCTTTGGAGCAAGAAAGATTAGCTAATGATTCTAAGCCATGTTGGGAAGTAGCTATTGAAAAATTAGCTAATACAACTTCCAATGATTTTGATAGGGTTGAGAAAAGATTAGATGAATTAGCTTTTCATTTTGAAGGAATACAAGACCAATTGCATAATTTGTGTGAAGTTATTTCATGTAGTGAAATGCCAAATGACCCTAACATCGATGGTGAGAATGTTGTGTGTGAAAGTGGTGTACATTTTGATGATAATGATGAATCTTATTTGTATTTCGATGATGAAATGTGCATTTCACATGATGATGATTTTGGAATGAATTTTGAATCTCAAAAGGTAAGCATGAATGATTTTTATATAACCCCTTTTGAGAAATGTGGTGAATGTATAGATTCTAAGGTCATCATACCTCAAGAAGGCTATATGGACATTCCTTTGGTAAGTTCTCAAGTGATGGAAAAAGGTAATATCTGTGAAACACTTGAGATTGGTAAACCTCTTCCTTCTTTCTTATCATTTGGTTATATGACTCACTTGATCGAGTCACCTTTTAATGATCCACCGCGTCCTCAAATGGTGGATTATTCTTTAACTAAACCTCCTTGATGAATAAGTAATATAGTCAAGCTAATGACTATAAAAGAGCGCTTGTTGGGAGGCAATCCAATTTTGTTTATGTTTGTGTTAGTTTGGTGTGATTTTATGTTTAAGCATGTTTATTTTATGTTTTTAAGTGAGTTTGTTTTGTTATTTTTGTAGGAAAATCAAACATGGCCAAAGTGACCTTTTTGGTGCGGAGTGAATAGTAAAATTCAAACAACTTGGTACCTCAATTTGTGTTTTAGTTGTTTTTGATCCAAGAAATGAGGTTAGTTATGTTGTTTTGATCATTTTACATGTGTTACAAAAGGTGTATGTCATAATTAACAAGCAGGGTAATTAATGCGGAAATAGGAGAAAAAGTTTTCAATGAAAGCGATTGCAGAAAAATCAAAATCAACTTTCCAACAAGATCCATGCGATCAATGCGATGTAAGACTTCGCGGATCATGAGCCTCATGGATCGAATCGAGAATATTACGGCGAACCGCGAACCAGATCTGCGATGTAATACTCGCGGATCCTTAACCTCGCGGCTCGACTTCTGAGAAGTCCAAATTAAAAACGCGAGGTTTGAAACGCGAAGAAAGCTTCACTGATCTAGATCCGCGTATTAGATACGCGATGTATACATCGCGGATCATTTCCGTGGATCCTGAACCAGAAACTAAAAAATGAAAAGTCGCGAACCATTTCTTCATCTTCTTCAACCTCCACCACGACGGCGACGACCGAGGAGGTCTACTACTAGAGAGCCACCACCACTGAGTATGATGCCATTGGTTCACTTCAAAGAGAACCAAGAATGGTATAAGGCAAGGGAGCATAAGGGATTCATTTTTGAGATACACGTGGCTCCCGGCGTCAATGCAATTCAAACTCACGGAGGCATTTGACATACTTGGATGGCGTCCAATTCTCACATTGCCAGATCATTATTACCCCCAACTAGTCAAGGAGTTCTATGCCAACGTGGTGAACAAGTCCGGGCATAGTGGAGAAAATATCGAGATCCTATGTTGAGGGAGGCAGTTGAGATCGAGCGAGCCACATTGGCTCAACTTCTTGGAGTATGGAATCTTTGGTTCAGCTGTAGATTTGAAGAAAGAATTCCATGCCCGGATAGGCATTGGGAGATGGGACATGCAATGGCTCGATTTCAAATTGAGCAAGAATTTACCGCTCCCAACAAAAAAGCGACGGTGAAGGCCAACAAGTTGGATGATCGATTGAGATTAATTACATACTGTTGCCTAGCGTCATTCCAAGAAGAGTAGCTTGAATGAAGTAAGAAAGAGTGATTTATACTTCTTGGACAAGATGTTCCATGACCGGACATCTTCTTTTGCCAACATCCCTCTTCCGAATATTATTATCTGCTATATGAGGACTGCGGCGAGGCATTCTACTATTGCGTACCGATTTGACTTCCCACGGCTTCTCTCACTTCTTTTTGAAAGGATAGAGGTGAACTTGGACGGGGTTGAGCAAAGGCCGGTCAAATCCAATTATGAGTTGAATTTCTATGTCTTGAATGACTTGGGGATTACATCGGCCAATATTGTTCACCCGAGAGCTCGGCAATCTCAGCCCACTTCACAATTTGAAGTTGGAGGAACTTGAGGAACAGCTCACGAGGAAGAAGGAGGAGTCGGCACCTCGACTGTTATTTCCCACACCGATCCTTCTACTTCGGCTCCTCCTAGGCAAAGGACGATTTGGGAGCGAGTTTTGGCTGCCATTGGGTGTTTGGAGACCCGTGTCAATGAAGGCTTCAATCAAGTGAACACCCGCCTCGACTCCATGGATACTAGAATTCATCGGATTGAAGACCACTTGCACATTCCAGGAGGTGGGGAGCAGACTCAAGGAGGCCATGGTGACAACCAAGGAGGGGGAGATAGACAACAATGAAGACTATGTTTAATTTCCTTAGTTTTATTGTTTTTTATGTCCTTTTGAACTTAAGCATTTTCCTTCCTTTCTTATGCAGCTTTTGTGGACTTGTAGAGGATGTTCGTGATGTTTTGGATATTCTAGATCTCTACCGTACTAATTTGGGGAGTTTTACTGTTTTAAGTTTTCTATTTCCCCTACACATTGAGGACAATGTGTATTTTAAGTGTGGGGGAGAGGTTTACTTATTTTATATGCTTTCTTTGCTTTATATGCTTGAACTTGTGTTTGGAAATTTTTATGTGATTTGTTTGTGTTGAAAATTTGGGTTGTTGGCAGGGAGTTTGGTCCAGTTTTAAGCGGAGACTCTGCCCAAATTTTTCCAAACATTTGTTCAAAATTGTGAAATTACCCCAAAATTTTTAAAAATTTTTCAATTTGATCCACAAGGGAGGAAGTTTTAAGTATTACTCTTTCAAATTTTCTCTCTTTTTGAAATAACTTTATGTGAATTGGTAAATTCAATTTACATTTGACTTGGAATTAGTGATTATGTGATTTGACCAATTGTCTTTTAGAAAGTATATTTTGTAAAATGAGGAAAATTATGCCTATAATTTTAGTTGTTAAATGATATCTTTTCTTTTACTTACTTATACAAAGAGGTGACTGATATAGTTAAGTCAATAAGGCTCATTTTCCATGAATTAAAGTTTTAGAGGGAACCTTCTATAAATAAAAAAAAAACTCTAATTATTCTTGTGCTGAGTAACTGGGAATTTTCATCTAAAAATGTTGATTTTCGCGTAAAAAGGCGCTTGAGTAAGGAGAAATTGAATAAAGAGAAGTTGAGTAACCCGAGATCTTCACCTAAAAGTGTTGATTTTTGCGTCAAAAGATTTTTCTATTATTTAAATAAAGTATAATCCCTCTACATAAAAAGAAAAAAAATAATTGTGGAAAAAGGAAAGCCAACTCATTGACTATATGAATTACCTTTTTGTGTAATTAGGTCAAAGTAAAAGGTTGAAATTTAACTTGTTTAAATTTAGGGTATAATTATCTTTCTTTTACTTAATTATTATGACTATTCGAGGTGATTGGAATTTTTGCATAAAAATTGACTACTTGTAGACACCAAATTTTGACTTTTTCATTTGTTTTCTTATGTTTTTATCTATTAATGTTTAGTTATTTATCGTTGAATATTCTAACACTTTTTTCTTATTTTTGTAGGTTTTTCCACAAAAAAAAAAAAAGAAAAAAAAAGTCAAAAGCAGCGGACCGTTCATCAGCGTAACTTGATCGGCGAAAAAAATGTGGATTTTCAGAACTTCGGATCATCCTTTTCCAACTGTATTTTCCGATGCTTGAGCGATAAGAAACCTATTTAAACATTCCCAACTCACCCCTAATCCCTAACAACTCATCGCGTTCAAAATTAGCTCACCTCATCCCAAGAACATCAAAACCCTAGTTCTAGGTTTGGTGGCTATAAATAGCCTAGATTAGGGTTTACCAAAGAGGTTGGAAATCTGAGAAAAAAGAGGCAGTGGGAGAGCTTTGAGAGAAAAAGTAGAAGAAAGCGGGAATGGAGAGGAAAAGAAAGAAAGAAAGAAAAGAAAAGCTAGGGTTTCACACTTGGGAGATTATTCTTGGAATTTCGCCCTCTTCTCTTGTTTAGATTCAAAGCTTCCGATTCAGGGTAACATCCTTCTACTCTATTCTTGTTTTGATCGTAAAATTATCTGAGATTTGGATCTTTTGGTGAAACCAAGGTCTTGAATAGTTTTTCTTTTAGTTTGGGATATTTGATGATGATTATCAGTTGTTATATGAGCATGTTGTGTTTATAAAGCCTTGGTAAGGCTAGTAGATTTGTTTTTGCGTTTAAAATCAGACGTTTGATGCTTACGTGATGATGCTTACGTGATTCAGAAATTTCTGGAAAAATGTTCTCCGCTTTGAAGATGTGAAGAAGCTGACTACTTGCGGATGACTTAGTAACGGTCCAGCGTTCCTCTTGAATGTTTGAAGTTGTGAAGAAGCGGACCTCTTGCGTGGACTACTTAGCAGCTCAGCGTTTGTTTGAATACTTGAAGATGTGAAGAAAGCGGCTGGCTTGTTACGCAGCCAGCCGTAACAATCCTCGTTTCTAACCTAACAGTTCTTCCTTCCCTTTTCTTGTCTATTTGATGATGTCGATGTTTAAGATTCGGCCTTCCGGTTTTAGTTTGTTTTGACGATCAGAATGCTTGTGTTTGAAGTTTTAAATAGATCCCTTGCCTCGAAGATTTTGTTTGTGATGTTGTGAAAACTGGAAGCAACCTTCGGTATTTTGAAGATGGGAAGAGCGGACGGTTCGCGGATTTATCCGGGTTTCGGTCGCGTTTCCTCTGAACTTTGATTTTTGCACATGCGTGTTGCTTGCGGCTAGATCCGCGTTCTTCTCAGCGTAACCTCTACGTTTACGTATTATGTTGATATTTCCGCTTTTTTGTTCCGAATCTTACTCTTTCCTAGTATTATCGTTTGCTTGCGAATCTGTTTAGATACCTTTCTTTGAATTTTTGATTCATTTTCCTTTAAATTGGTACCTTGATCCCTTTTGTTGATATTGAGTCTTAGATAACCATTCCCATCATTTAAGGATTCAGTTAAGGCCTCACATCAAGGGATGGTAACTTCTTTCCCCTATTATGTGCTTATTATGTGTTTTTGCATGATTTTGCATGTTTTAAATTAAGTTTTCCTTTGTTTTTATTCATGTCTAGCCTTTATTTATGTTATTTAATTTTTGGGTAAATCATTTGGAGGCCTTGGATGCCAAGTTGTAATAGATAGGTTTAATTTGGCAAAAAATGTATTTATTCTAGAAAATGTAATAGTTAGATTATTATTCTGACTTTTTCCCTTTAGAATGTATTTAGGTTCCCCCAATGTAATAATTAGGTTTTTATATGCTTATTTTGCATGCTTGCATGATTATGTGTTTACTTGCTTTCCTAGGGTCTTGCATCTAGATATTATGCCCATGTGTTATGTGTTTATGTGTTTTAAGTGTTTATTTGCTTTATTATCATGTCTACATGTTTATTGTGTAAATATATTGACGTCACCACACTAGTCCAACGCTAGTTGTGGCCTTCCCCTTCGATTTCTCACTAATCCAATGTTAGTGAGAACCTTTTGACGAGGGTTAGTCCAATGCTAGACCCTTAAAACGCCGTTCATGCATCAGAAACAAATTTCACACACTTTCCACTTTTAGAGTTTCTTTCCCATTTTGCATGTCACTATTCTCCCATCCCGTATGCGAAACATCTCATTTAGTTTTCTTTTTATTAGATTAGTGCATTTAAGGCATTACCCTTTGAATTAGGAAAAGAGCGGTATGGCTTCCTAGCCTTAGCAGCTTTTATTTCCTTCTATGAAAGGAAGAATTAAAGTCAATTTAGTCCCAGCACCCATTATGTTGCATTATCCCTCTTGGGACATACACGTGCATTATTTTAAAGGCTATCAAATTCATTCTTTAAAATCAAACTTTCTTCTTCATGTTTTAGCACTTCAAAGTCAAAACCACTTTTCTTAAAATTGCATCTTTTGGAAATTCAAGTTCCTCTTTGTACTTAAAATTGACCTTTTCAAAATCAATTTCTTTTCTCTTGATACTTTATAAAATTGCATTTTGAAAACCCTATCTTTGTTCATTCAAGTCTCATCATTTGCATTTTTTGTGACCTCCTCGAGGGATCAAATTGGATGACACAACTAATGTGATCAATTCAATCAAACCTCAAGGAGACATTTTGCTCCTCTCGATCCAACATTAGGTCTAGGGTTTGCATCCATATAGACAACATCCAAATGTGATAAATTTTAAAGTTAGAATTAGGAAATTTTCAACTAAATCTTGCAACTAGCTTTGGCTAGGTTAGAATGGTGCCTTAGAGGCGAGTAACATTGAATCTTTGCCTTCCCTTCTTTCAAGCTGTGACCCCAGACCTTTTCTCTAGTTTTCAAAGACACGGAGTCGCTAAAAGGGTTTTCTTTGTTTATTTCATTAAATCAAAACTTTTGGGTGACTTGGTACACCTAAACTCCATACCAAGTGGCGATTCCAAACTTTTCTAAAAACCCTTTTCTAGACTTTTTGTTTTGGGTCCAAACCGTCACATTTTATAGTCCCATGACCCCTTTCCCTTTCTTTTTCAAAAAATCAAATCTTTCCCTTTTCTACCACACACATTTTTGTTGAAAAAATGGGGCGCGACAGCTTGGCGACTCCATTGGGGATTTTCCTAAGAGGGTCCGAGCACTTGATTTAGTTGATTATTTCTTTTTTCTAACTTTCTTATATATCACATTTGGATGTTTTAGGTTGCATTCCTTTTCTTTTTCTCTTTAGGGTTTTCCCGTGCAATCATTCCTTACACATCGCGTATATGATGGATGAATTATTGTTTATTTATTTACTTGTACTGCGCCTTGCATTTGAGGTGGGTGTGCATCTACCCTAGAGCCTCGAGAATGTTTGGTATTTGAATCCCTCTTCTCAAAGGGAATCACTCTCATACGTGCATATGTATTTTACTTTGACCCTACTTTTTTACTTTTAGTGGCTTGTCACGCCACTCTTCCCTATTAGGATTAGGATCGATCCACTTGGACATGTGGCCGTGTACGTGCCGCGTAGCAATGTCTAGGGGATCACTCGAACTCCACCGACTTGAGGCATTTGGATTGATGACCTTTTGCCTTTTGGTGCGAAGGTTTGGGAGCTGTAACCTTTATCGAGTCTAGATGCATTAGTGAGCCAACCTCATGCATCCATGTTAGAATTGCCTAGGGAGAGTCTACCTTACCCTGTGGGATCACTAGACACGAGAGGAGGATTCCACCCTCTTTATTTTTGTGCAATTTGTTGCTCCAACGTGTTATGTGATATCTGTTGATTAAACTAACCTTTTGTTGTCTTTTCTTGCATTTCACAAACTTTAGAAAACAAGAGTCCTGACACTCTTTTAAGACAAGCCATCCTTCTAGATAGGCCATTGCACGTTTGAATTTATTGCATTTAAGTTGTAATGTCATATCACTTTTAGGCTTACCCCGGCATTCAAATGGGGCTCCTATAGGCCATGTTTCATTTGCACCCTTACTTGCTTTAATAAGCGGCATCATGCATAAACCATAGAGGGAATGCAGCGTAGGGAATCCATGTTAGGAATAAACCACCCTTGTGTCTCTGGGATATATAATCCGATGAGATTTGCATGTTTATGTTTTCAGTAACATCCAAAGAGGTAGCGCACAAGGTAAGATAGGGTCCGATCCTTCTATGATGGCACCAAAGATATGGAGTGACCTTCGTATGCTAGAATATAAGCCCCTAATAATCACTTTTTGGCCATTTTATCAAAGTTGGTAAAATCCCATGCATAAGGACACTAAATCGAAAAAATTCACAAATAATTTCTCATTGTTGAGATAATGATTTTTATCAAGGCCAAAACTTGATTTTAGGAGGCTTATGAGCTAGTGTGTTGCAAATAACATTGAGATGTGGAGTTACAAGTAAGCAATAAACCCAACTGATTTTTTTTGAGTAAACCATCAATCCCGTCCGATCCATATTCCCCTCAAAGGCGAGTCAAGACCCTACGATTATTTTGAGAATAGTCCTTTTTAACCTTTTAACCTCTCTTCACATATCAGTTAAAGTAAGGAATCCATTCGAACTTCGTCCTCATAATGCGCCAAACAGTGCACATTCTTTTGGTCAATCCTCTAGATTGTTTTACTAATCACATATCAGTGAGGTGATCGGATCCATCAGGTATTGTATAGTGCATACCCCAGAGGATTGCATTTTTCATACTAGGCCGACCCTTGGCATAAAAGAGCCCCCCTCTAGGACATGCATCCGAATTATATAAGCAATCACTAAATTCGTTCTTTTTCCTTTTTTTCAAATAAATCTCTGCAGATCCCCTTTGGAAATAAGCTCCTAAAGTGTGTTCCTTTTCCCATTCAGGTACTTTTAAAATAGCTTCACAGAAGCCCATCGTTACCAGTTCTAAAGCAAAAGCTCAAAGCAGCCATAAGCATGAGTTCTGCACCGAGAGGCTTCGGATAGGAATACTTTGGTTATTTACCGACTTTGCTGCCTTGGGAGCTCAGTTAAGTGAAGTCTTGGGAAGGTTTAATGAGATGGCCTTGAGATGGCAGCATAAAGGCATGTAATTGATCGGGTTGGTGTAACTTGATGGTGGAGGTGAATTTCCTCGAATGGTCATGAACACTTTGTTAGCATTCCCCCGCTGACAAGTAATCCACCCCTTTTCTCGACCAATATTCAAACCACTCTTGTTCCACCTATCCCTAACCTTCATGAGATTGCTTTCTCTCACCATAACATCGGTTTTCCATACACTCACCCGACTATGTCTTGAGCCCAACCAAAAGGCAAACCCTCATACTCAACCCAGGATCACCTTAAACATACCTCCCGGTCATACCAAGCCTCATCTTCATACACGGAACCCTTTGTATGGGACATTGGCCTCCCAAGGAAGGCTGGAGATAGATGAAACTGTCATGCCAGTCGACAAAGATCTGATGAAGAGATTAGACAGGTTTGAGGAGTTTATAAAAAAGAACCAAGGTCTGAACCGACATGGTGGATTGAATTACGATGATCTGTGCCTATTTCCTAACGTCCAGCTACCTATGGGTTTCAAGACCCCCAAGTTCAGCAAGTATGATGGTACCGGGAATCCTAAGACGCACCTTAAAATGTTTGCCAACAAGCTTGGTAAACCAGTGGATGATGAGAACTTGCCTATGCGTTTGTTCCCCGAGAGCCTAGAAGGAGATGCTTTGGATTGGTACTCGAACCTGAAATCTCAAGAGATCAAAACTTGGTTGGATTTGTCAACAGCTTTTGTGAAGTAGTATGAATTCAATTGTGAGTTGGCACCGACACGAACAACATTGGAAGGAATCAAAGGAGACCCTCGAGAGATCACAAGTCATATGCCAAGCGATGGAGAAAGTTGGGCTAAAGTTGAGCCTCCGTGAAGAAGAGATTGTTCTTTCTCATCAAGGCACATGACCCGCCTTATTTTGAAGAGATTTTGAATGGGGAGTTCTTTTGCTACAATTGTCAATAAACTGGAAGAATATGATGAGTTTGTTAAAATCGGAAAAATTGTCAATGTGACCCAAAAGTTGGAAACATTACAGGGCAAAATGGCGGTGGGAGGAAGCTCCGTTTAGAAAGAATGAGGAGCTCTTTGTGTGGGATCGGAACCACACTCTCAGACCCGTGAGGCTGGGTCACCCCACCAATTCAAGCTCATACTTACCTTATCCCACCATGGGTCTTTTATCCTGCTTTGCTTGAGGGCGCCTCGCACGCCTATTCATTTGGACCCCCAACCTTTGTTTTCAACTTCCCAACCTATCTCACCCCCGTCAAAACTATGCTTTCTAGACCTGCTTCCACAAAATCCTGTCAAAATTCTTTTCAACATAATGAAATGCAAGACAGAAAACCTTTCAACTTTCACCGATCAGGGCCATCATTGACCAGCTGTATGAGGTTGAAGACTGGGAAAATCGACATCCCTCCAGGTTGTATCCCAGGGACTCCCTCTGGGTATGATCCCATGCTATCTGCTTACCATTCGGAAGCCGGGTCATCGACGATTAATTGTTGGGCCTTGAAGCATAAAATTCAAGACATGGTGGATGCAGGGGATATAGTTCTGAAAAGAAAAGAATGAGCAAGAGCGAGCGTCAATAGAAACCCTCCGGAACATAAAGGCGTCGTTGGAATGATCAATGTGGAGGAGAATATTGACCATGCTGGTTCATTAAAGATGAGGGATGGTGGTGGATCATTTAAGGAAAAGGTCGATAATGATATAGAGACAAGGTTATCTCAAGCTTTTGTGGGGATCATCCTGACACGATCCTCTGACGAGAATGTGGAGTTTCCTTTGATTCCTTAAGAGGCCACACAAGATTGGGCTACTGGGTTGTCACTTTTCGGGGAGGTTTTGGTAAATCTGAGGGTTTGTCCTTGAAAAATGAATCATGTTTTAATGTCAATCATTTCTTCAAAAGCTCTTGTTATCTCACTTTTTCTTGTTTAAAATCATGCCTTTAATTATGCTTCCATGATATTATCATTATCTTGCTCTTTGCCAAATGAAATGAAATTTCTCCTTTTGTCCTTGATTATGGTCCACTTTCATTTTATTTTTTGCACATTTATTTATTTTGCTCTTGGATGATCATGAATAAAACCTTTGACCCTTTGGACGATCATCATTTTGGAATTTGGTGGACGAAAATTCTGATATCTCATGAACTTGGATGTGCGTGGTTTGTAAGATAATCGAAACACGAGATTGGCATGAGAAACTACCTTCTGGCATATGGGCTGCAATCGGATTTCTACGGGGCAACACCTTACTCTCACACATGTATGGGATGGGCGGTATTACCGCTGAAGTTAAAATCCGTCCTTTTGCGTTCTATTGGAAGCTTCAGGTTGGAAGCTGAATGGACCAAACAACGTCCACGAAGCTATGCGTGATCGATGAAAGAAGGTTGAATACCATTTGTCATGGGCAATGTTACCAGAGGATGGCTCGAGCTTATAACAAGAAAATCAACCCTCGCATGTTTGAAGTGGGGACAAGGTTTTGAAGCAACCTTCCGATACAAGAAGAGGCTAAGGGAAATTGCTCCCCAATTGGCAAGGCACGTTCATTATTCAAAGTGCTACGGAGGAGCATCATTTCTCATGGAGATGGATGGACAGATCTTTTCTCAACCAATTCAGGACATGGGTAAAGATTTTTTCATATGATTAAGTAGGTTTCTTCAGAAATTTTTTTGCAAAAGGTGGTCACGAAAACCGACCTTCTAACTTTTCGCTTTAAAAACTTCAACCGGTTCTCCGTTTTGAGCCTATGAAAGAGCAGGTTAATTATTTAGCAAACCCCTTTGAAACAAAAACCCTTGCCCGGGCAATTTTCATATTTTTGAAAAAAAAAGAAGAAGAAAAAATAATTTAAAAAAAAGGGACCAAATCAAAATTTTTCTATAAAAAAAATTTTCAAGTTTAAACCTGCCTCACCTACCTCAAACCCAAAACCCTAGTGTTATAGACCCCACCTTTTGCAAAAATTTCTGAAAGAACTTTCTCAATCAAAAGGCAAATGATGCAAATACATTCCTCTAATTTTGTCGAAGGGATTGTCTCACTTGATGCCACCATTTTAACAAATCATGTTTAAATTGTGAAAGTTGGGAGTTAAGTGCAATCTATTTTACCTTATCGGTCAACTTGATTACAAATCCGAAAGGGTACTAAGGCAAGTTTTGAAAAACAGATGCAAGCGAGTCAAAAAAAAAGTTCATGGGACAAGGGAAGCGGTGACTACGTTTATCGGGTTTACCTTATATCAAGCACTCCCACTTGCGTCCGAATTCAAGGATGATATCCAAAGGGTCAAGTGTGGCCGGCTTTTGTGTTAAATAATTTTCCTAGCATTTGGCCTTTATTGATTTAAAATGTCATGTTTAGCATTCATTCTATGGTCATGATGTCAAAATAGAATTTTCTTTCCTTTTGCCCCAAATTTTTGCACATATTTTCATCAAAAAGAGCATTTTCATCAAGGACAATCCTCTTAGATCACCATGAAGGAATGGGTAATATGGATTCAGAAGAAGTTAGACGGAAAACAGATCTGCACCGGTAGAACAAAAAGAATTCAGTGACTTGCTTCGTCGGCGTCAAGAACTCATGTTCTAGGGTTGCTTTCGAGATAAAGAGAGAATGGTGGCAGTTATCATTACTTTTTCACCATTTCTTTTCTTTTCGCGAGAGGTTATGGACAAGTGACCAATCGGTCCAATCGAGGAAGTCGCTTTAGTTTGAGGTAAAATGTTTAGAGTGCATGATTAGACCATTTTGAAACATGCATACAAAATAAATAAAGATAGATGTTTTGAAAAATCAAGAAAGGATAAATTCTTTGAAAAATGTTGGAAAGTAAGGTTTCTTACCTACACTACCAGGCGTTATAGCCCTCGGTTCAAAATAATAATAATAATAAAATAATAATAAAAAAAGAAAGAGAAAAAAAAAAATTTTTGAAGTGGCAGCGGGTTTAAGTGGATGGCGTCATCTCTCAGCGTTTCCCTCGCGGCTTTTACAAATTCATGTCCCTCGAGAAGTACGCTTGGGTTGTTGCGGTGCGGGATAGTCCGTTTTCATCCCGTTTCTTTGAAATTCATATCTTCCGAGGGTGTAACGTGATTCGTTGTTCCGCTTTTTCCACCATGACTTTTGCTTTTATTTCATTTTTCTAAAAGCAAAGCGTGCCCCATTCACTGCTTGAAGTCACTCCAGCAGCTTTCATCCAGCGTTCCCTATTTGACAAAGTTTACGTGTTCATATGGTAACGCCATGGGACCACTATGTCCGGCATGTCTCATTCAGCGTTCCATTTTCAGGCTTCAAAAGAAGCGGTAGTCTTCTTCAATCGGCTTTTCCTTTTTTCCACCACGGCTAACTTCGCTGCAAATCCTCGAAATCCGTTCTTTCTTCCATATTTCTTCACCCAACATTCCCAAGGCTTCTTAGAACCTTTTCAATGAACAAAACATCAATGAAAACACATCAAAGCTTCGGGATTGGGGTTGTTTTTTCCCAAAGTAAACCAGTCAATTGGGGTCAATTGGGTGCTTGTTTTTTTTGGGGCTTTCTTGCATCATTTCACTCCTCAAACACTCCAAACATTGATTCGCGGTAAGAAATCTAACGAAATTACATCTTTTGAATTTCGAAAAATTAGTTCTTTTTTTCCATTTTTTGTGATTTTCTGTTTTCAATTATAATGTTTATTGTTGTTGTTTCTAATGATTATTAGACTTGTTTATGTGATTAAAAGATGTTGGTGAGCCATTTATCTATTTTATTTGTTTATTTTTATTTGTTTAATTATTATTTATTTAAATTGTGTAATTTTTGTCAATTTGTGAATTTAATTTTTGTATTGTTAATTAATGGGTTTGATAGGATTGTTAGAATTAAAATTGAGCAGCGTTTGGATGGTCAAATGTAGAAATTTTAGAATTTTTGTTAATTTGAAACTTGTTGAAATTTCTAGTCTGTTTCAATTTTGTTGGGATTTTTTGCCTTTGTTGTAGAATTAGAGTGAAAATTAGAAATCCTTGAATTCTTTGATTTTTTGTGCTTTTACTAGAAGTTGGGATAAAATTTGTGAATTGTTGATGGAAATTTATCTTACATTTTCTGTTTATAAATGTTGGTGATTTTTTGTTTTATTTTATTTGTTTATTTATTATTTATTTGAATTGTGTTAATTTGTATCAATTTCTGAATTTAATTTTTGTATTGTTAATTAATAGGGTTTGATAGGTTGTTAGATTAAAATTGAGTACGTTGGATGGTCAAATGTAGAAATTGTAGAATTTTGTTTAATTTGGAACTTGTTGAAATTTCTAGTCACATGTCTGGAATTTTGTGGGATTTTGCATTGTGTAGAATTAATGTGAAAATTAGAAATCCTGATTCTTTGATTTTTTTGTATTTTTATAGAATTTGGATAAAATTGAGTGAATTGTTGATTTTTTATGAAAATTTATGGAAAAAATTGGGAGTTTTGAATTTCGTCACAATTAATGTCGAATTGTTGAAGTTTTGTAATTTATAGGAATTGTTGAATTTTAGGGTTTTGTGTGGAATTGCATTGAGGTTCTTAGATTTTAGAATTTAAATGATTTTGTGAAATTTGTTGATTTTTTTTTAGAAACTTTGGGTTTTGGGTTAGTATATTGTTGTAAAATTCTTAAGATTTTCATAGGTTTGTTAAAATGCCTGAAATTTTGGAAAATTTGTTGAATTATTGCACTCTTTGTTCAACTTGTTGTGGAATTTAAAAAATTGGAAATTCTCTTTTTGTGAATTTAATTGAAATCTTTTAGAATTTTGTTTTCTTTGGGGCTTTGTAGAAGTTGTTTGATTTTCAGTTTTTAGAATTTTTTTGTTTTAGGGTGTTTTCCAAAATTTCTAATTTGTTTATCATATTACCAGTCGCTTTATCAAAATTGTTGGCAATTAATCATTTAAAAATTTTTTTCGTGTACTATGTCCACGCAGCACGCAGCGGGCAAGGTCGAGCCACCCTTATACTCAACGACAAGGAGGTGAGCAGTCGCCGGTAGGAAGAGGCGGTTATGACGGAGACACCTCCAGCCGAGATTTTGACATCACGGTTCTCTAAGGAGAACCGTGAGTTGATGTATCGTGCTCGAGAGAGCATAGATTCTAGATGTATGAGCTACACATAGTTCACCGAGCTCCGGAGGGTGGGCAGCCCGCCCCGATCAGTTCGATACTACTTATGTCATATATGGCCAACTGGGGTCGGGCCGGGTCGGCATTACCCTGGATCTTCCGACTTTGGTCCTTGTGAGTTCTATCTGAAATACTCCATCGGCACAAGAAGGCACCAGTCGGAGAAGGATTGAGACCTCTGTTAGAGAGTTCGATTGAGATCACCAGAACACATATCGCATCTCTTGGGTTGCGTGTGACGGCGGGTCCAAACCATTGATTGAATGAGCAGACTTCTCGTCCACCTACTTGGAATAGGATCCTTTATCTCACATGTAAACTACGCTTGATTTGAGTCGATGGAGTTCGAGGGTCGAAGCGGGAGCTGCACGAAGGCGGCTCAGATCGCCAACCATGGGTGATTTTATACACACCCTCGCCCACAATGTCATCCCAGAAGAGTGGCGGGGAGTTGAGAACAGAACGACGACTATACTTTTAGATCGTATGTTCCATGATTCGAGACTCACCATTTTATTCCCCTCGGGCCAACATTATTATCGGGTCAGATGACGGACTAGACGGTCCATCATTCCACTTGGTTTCCCGACTTATTTCTTACTTCTCACCCGCGAGGCGTGATTCCCCCGCTTATCCCACCTACTCCCTCGAGGGCTGCAATATCGAGTGCACAAGATGGATTCAATATAGACATGTGACTCCGCCTCGACTGAGAGCGGGAATGGTACCAGTAGAGCTACTAGACAGAGTGAGTAGGGGCAGCTCATCGCTCGCTGCACCACCACCACCACCACCATCGTGATGGCAGCATCAAGTCATGGACACTCACAGGGCGTGATTTCACCTGCATGATCGAGATGGGGATCGCATGGAGACCTTGCAGAAGTTGACTCGCTGGTTTACGGGGCTGATATGGAGGAGCAGACGGGGCTTTGAGCACTGACAGCCGTGATGGAGCCACATCGGCATTGACACCGCTGGCGACGATATCAGGTCTGGGAGGCGATGGTGGAGAGCATGAGGGTGATGGATCCGCCCACGCGTTTCGCATTTATTCTACTAGTCTATTTCCTCTTTTTATGTTTGATCTTGATTGGGTTTAAGCTTGTTAGAACATACTTTTGGTTAAATTGCGGATGTTGTATATTTGTTTAATTTAACTTTTTTATTGTTATATGTGTTGATTGTGTTGTTGAAAATTTGGGTTCTTGGCGGGAGTTTTCATCAATGGTTATAGGCTAAACACTTAAAATTTTAAAAAAAAATTAAATATTTACCTCACAAATTGATTTGTTTTAAATTTTGATTCAAAAGGGGTGCAAATGTCTAATTTTGGTTTGCAATTGTTTTCATCCTTTGAAATAAAAGCGGTGTGATATGAAAAATCCTTTTCCATCTTACTTTCGGAAATAATTATTATGTGATTAAGACATTGGCATTTTAGAAAATTATGTTTTTTGTAAAATAGGGAAAATTATGCCTCATTTTTTTCCCTATTAAATGAGATCTCTTCTTTTATTGGATTTTACAAGAAAATGATTGATATTGGCAAATGATCCTTTTCCATTTGATATGAAAAAAAAAAAAAAAAAAAGAAACAAAACAAAGAAAAGTAGTAAAGTGTGAATTTAAGTTCCTACTCAATGATTCTAGTACTAAGTGCTTGGTTCGCATCTACAAATGTTACTTTTCGGCATTAAGCGGTTGCTTGAATTATGAGTATACAAAACAGTTTGAACAAGTAAAATGTTGAGTAACCGGAGTCTTCACCTAAAGTGTTGATTTTTAGTCAAAGAAGACATCTTTACTATTTGAACAAGAGGCATATGTCAGGTAATGGAGTCTTCACCTAAAAGTGTTGATTTTTCGGCGTCAAAAGACATTATTGCAATTTGAATAAGAGGATGTGTTTGTAAATCCTTTTTCAGCGGTAAAATCTGAAAAATATGGAAAGACAAGCTTGATTGACTATATGAGTCGTTTGATTGCAAAATTTGGTGAAAGAGTGAAATCAAGCTTGAATTGTTAAGTTAGGTATAATTGTCTTTCTTTTATTGATAGGTGCCAGTCTAGAAATTGAATAATTGCATAATAATGTTTTACTGGTTTATGAGTTGGTTTCAAGATCACATGGTTTATTTCAGTCCATAACTTGTTTTGATGAATATTTCCTATCACTTGAAAACAAGCAATGCATGAAGTATCTATGAATGTGTTTTTGTGATTCTCATACGTTTAGTCATTCAATATTATATTTGTGATCACAAAGTTTTTTTTTTACACTTTATGATTAAAAAAAAAAAAAGAAAAGAAAAAAAGAGAGAAAAAAGAAATTTGAATTGCCATGGACTAGTTGGTTAATATTTCATGACTACTTGGGGTTAACCGGTTCAGGTTGACCTTTGGGGCAATTTTGTTTTGAGAGAAGTACTCTCAATTTTGGATAATGCATTCAAAATTAATTTTCACAGGAAGAGGTTCTTGAGATAAGCGACGATGGCAACATATGTGGATCTGTTCCAACCCTACGGAGAAGGGTTTGGATTACACTCTTCAACTTTCAAAATCCATCAATTCTTGAAAAAAAAAAAGAAAAAAAAAAAAAGAAAGAAAAAAGAAAAGAAAAAAGAAAAGAAGTCATTGTTCTATCAATCACTTACTTTTCAAGTCAAGAAAAATCAAAATCGAGATACACCATTTATGAGTGCATCATTACTTGCATTTTTTACATTCATATGTTTGAACAACTTGTGTTTTATTTTTCAAAGTCGGCAATCCGACATTTATATTTTTCCATTTAGTCATTCGGACTTGGGTCCAATCCTTGAATAGTATTTCCTAGTCATTGATTTCAGTTAATCCAATTTGAATGAGTATATTTAGTCATTCGGGCTGGGTCCAATCCATTTGAATGAGTATGTTTAATCGTTGGATCGAGGGTCAATCCTTTGGATGAGTAGTCATTCGAGACTTGGGTCTAATCCACTTGAATAGTATTTTTAGTCATTGACCGAGGGTCCAATCCAATTTGAATAGTATTTCTAGCGGGTGGATTGAGTCTTTGAATGGCATATTTAGTCATTCGGGGCTGGTCCAATCCTTGAATAGTATGTTTTGGTCGTGATCGTCATGAGTAGTCATTTGGCTTGGGTCCAATCCTTGAATGTGTATTTAGTCATTAGGGCTTGGGTCCAATGAATAGTATGTTTAATGGTTAGGACTTCGGGTCAATCCAGCGAATAGCATATTTGCATTTTCCCGTCTGATCATTGAGCTTGGGTTAATCCTTGAATAGTCTAAATTTGGAAAGAAATTTAAGGCTACATTGGGCTGCTGTCACCGACCCTCGCCGAGCACCCTTTGTCCACTGCTTCCAATTTAAATTTGAGACATCATAGACCCGAGGACCCCTTCTCTATCTCCACTGCTTCAATTTAAATTTACGTTTGGCGTCTGGACCTCTTGCCGGTACTTCTATCCCCTTCTTCAGTTTAATTTAGATTTGGTGGGGTCTCGACCTCGCCAGTTCCTTCATCCAACTTCTTCAAATTTAAATTTACGTTGGTGAGTCTCCTCGGTAGAGTTTCCATCCCAGTTCTTCATATTTAGAATTTACGTTGGTGAGTCGACCTCCGTAGAACTTTTCCTTCTATCTTTCCGTTCTTGATATTTAAATTTGTTGGTGAGGTCGACCTCCGAGGTGCCCTTCTATCTCCTTCTCAGATTTTACAAGATTGATTATTCATTTCATTATAGTTCATTTGTATTGGAACTACGTTTGACGATTCTCATGTGTCGAGATCGTGAGCAACTTCTACAGTTCGGTCACATTATGCTTTTTAGTTTGAAATTTGGCAATTTAACATTCTAGCGTAGTTCGGATACAACCGGCGAAAACCAGGGTAAGCATTTGGTGTCACGTCTTTGTCTAGAGTTTCTTGAAACTTCAGGACAAGAAGGAGGAACAATAGACGCAAATTTTTGACTATTTCATTTGTTTTCTTATGTTTTTTTTATCTATTAATGTTTAGTTATTTATCGTTGAATATTCTAACACTTTTTTCTCTTATTTTGTAGGTTTTCTTAAAAAAAAAAAAAAAAAAAAGAAAAAATGCATAGCGGACCAGTTGGATCGATCCAACGTAACTTGATGTCAAGCGAAAAAATGGCGGTTTTCAGAACTCGGATCATCCTTTTTGGCTGTATTTTCCATGCTTGAGCGATAAAAAACCTATTTAAACTTATTCCCGCTCACTAATCCCTAACAACTCATGGATTTCAAAATTAACTCCTCGTCAGAACATCAAAACCATAGTTCTAGGTTTGGTGGCTATAAATAACCCTAGATTAGGGTTGAGGTTGGGAAATCTGAGAGAAAAGAGAGCAATTAGGAGCTTTGGGGAGAGAAAAGAGAAAGAAAGAAAGCAGGGGAATTGGAGAGGAAAAGAAAAGAAAGAAGAAAGAAAATAGGGTTCCACTTGAGGAGATTATTCTTGGATTTCTACCCTCTTCTCTTGTTTAGAATCAAAGCTTCCGGTCGGGGTAACATTCTTCTACTCTATTCTTTTTGTTTTTGATCGTAAAATTATGCAGTTTGGACCTTTGGTGGAACAAGGGTCTTGAATAGTTTTCTTTTAGTTTGGGATATTTGATGATGATTATCGGTTGTTATATGAGCATGTTGTGTTTATAAAACCTTGGTAAGGCTAGTAGATTTGTTTTACGTTTTAAAATCGGGGTTTGATGCTTACATGATGATCTTTGTTGTGATTCACGAGAATTTCTGGAAAAAATGTTCTTCCGCGTTTTGAAGATGTGACGGGACTACTTTGCGGATGACTTGCCAGCGTGCGATCCAGCGTTCCCTCTTGAATGTTTGAAGTTGAAGAAGCGCGGACCTCTGCGTGGACTACGCCAGCGTAGCAGCTCAGCGTTGTTTGAATGCTGAAGATGTGAAGAAGCATTACGCGGGGCGAGTCCAGCACGTAACAATCTCGTTTCTAACTACGAGGTTCTTCCACTGCACTTTCTTGTCTATTTGATGATGTAGATGTTTAAGATTTGACCTTCTTGGGTTTAGCTTGTTTTGACATGATCGAATGCTTGTGTTTGAAGTTTTAAATAGATCCGCGCCTCCCGAATTTTGTTTGTGATGTTGTGAAAAGCGGAAACAACCTTCCACAGTATTTTGAAGATGGGAAGAGGCAGCTGAGGCTTGATTCTGTGGTTATCCAGCGTTCCAGATCCAGCGTTTCCCTCCTCTCGACTTTGATTTTGCACATACTTGGTGTGTTGTTGGCGGCTCGATCCGCGTTTCTCAGTAACCTCTCTACGTTTACGTATTATGTTGATATTTCTGCTCTTTTGTTCGAATCTTACTCTATTTCCTAGTATTATCTGTTTGCTTGCAGGAATCTGTTTAGATACCACTTTTGAATTTTTGATTCATTTTTCCTTTAAATTGGTTACCTTGATCCCTTTTGGTGATATTGAGTCTTAGAATCATCCATTCCATTTAAGGTTAGGTTAAGGTCTCACATCAAGGGATCTATTATGTGCTTATTATGTGTTTTTGCATGATTTGCATGTTTTAAATTAAGTTTTCCTTTGTTTTTTTTATTCATGTCTAGTCTTTATTTATGTTATTTAATTTTGGGTAAATCATTTGGAGGCCTTGAGATGCCAAGGTTGTAATAGATAGGTTTAATTTGGCAAAAAAAATGTATTTATTCTAGAAAATGTAATAGTTAGATTATTATTCAATTTTCCCTTTAGAATGTATTTGGGGTTCAATGTAATAGTGGGTTTTATATGCTTATTTTGCGTATACTTGCATGATTATGTGTTTACTTACTTTCCTAGGGTCTTGCATCTAGATATTATACCTATATGTTATGTGTTTATGTGTTTTTATGTGTTTATACTTTATTATTATCTACATGTTTTATGTGTAAATATATTGGCGATCCTACACTAGTCAAGCTAGTTGTGGCCTTCCCAGCAGATTCTCACTGATCCAATGTTAGTGAGATCTTGCACAGGAGAACTAGTCAATGCTGGACCAGCAAAGCCGATTCATGCATCGAGCAAATTTCACACTTTCCACTTTTAGAGTTCTCTTTCCCATTTGCATGTCACTATTCTCCCATCCGTTATCTTGAAACATCTCATTTGGTTTCTTTTTATTAGATTGGTGCATTTAAGGCATTACCCTTTGAATTAGGGAAAGAAGAGGAGTATAGACTTCCCAGCCTTATGCTTTATTATCAACCTATGAAAGGAATTAAAGTCGAATTTAGTCCCTTTTCCATTATGTTGCATTATCCTCTTTGGGACATACCGGTGCATTATTTTAAGGAGCTAATTCATTCTTTAAAATCAAACTTTCTTCTTCATGTTTAGCACTTCAAAGTCAAAAAACCACTTTTCTTAAAGCGCGCTTTTGGAATTCAAGTTCCTCTTGTACTTAAAATTGACCTTTCAAAATCAATTTCTTTTCTCTTGATACTTTATAAAAATTGCATTTTGAAAACCCTATCTTTGTTCGTTCAAGTCTCGTCATTTGCATTTTTTAGTGACCTCTCGGGGATCAAGTTGGATGACACAACTAATGTGATCAATTCAAATCAAACCTCAAGGAGACATTTTGCTCCTCTCGATCCAACATTAGGTCTAGGGTTTGCATCCATATAGACAACATCAAATGTGATAAATTTTAAAGTTAGAATTAGGAAATTTTCAACTAAATCTTGCAACTAGCATTTGGGGTTAGAATGGTGCCTTAGAGGCAGTAGCATCAGTCTTTGCCTTCCATGCTTTCAGGCGTGATTTGAACCTTTTCTCTGGTTTTCAAGACACGGAGTCGGTCTAAAGGGGTTTTCTTTGTTTTATTTCATTAAATCAAAACTTTTTTGGGTGACTTAGGTACACCCTAAACTCATACCAAGTGTGACTCAAACTTTTCCTAAAACCCTTTTCTAGACTTTTGTTTTGGGTCCAAACCATTCGCATTTATAGTCCAGTGACCCTTTCCCTTTTCTTTTTCAAAAAAAATCAAATCTTTCCTTTTCTACCACACACATTTTTGTTGAAAAGATGGGTGTGACCTAAGTTATTGAGTTGACTTAAAATTCACATTGGTTATTTCAAAACACTTAAATCATTCATTTGGTTTGTATTTCTAATTGCTTGGGACAAGCAATGATTCAGAATGGGGGGGTGATAGGGTGTTTATTTTACATTGCTTTTTAGTAGCAATGCAATGAAA